>JAAXNX010000432.1:0-29947 GCA_036491905.1 Folsomia manolachei
TTTACCAGATTTTATGGTTTGCCAACGAGCTACAGCTAAAACTTTGAATAAGGCACAATTTGATATTTAATTCAAGCAAATTAAGCTATATTCTTTAACACTAAAATATATGACTAAAATCATAATAAACAATTTTCGTCTACACAATAAAATAAAATATAGTGGTTGTTTAAAAATTAAAAATAATGCAAGCCAAGGAAGTTGAAGACATTACGTGAAAATAATGGATGATTGCAAAGAAACGTTCAAGATTTTAACGAAAAGTTCTGCTTCCCATAATTAAGTCCCAGTCCTACCTCAACTACAAGGAATTTTTACAAGATGTCGAAAATACCTTATGAACAGTAAGAAAATTAAGCTTGCCAAGTAATTTCTTTGCCATGTCGTAATTTTCTGCACAGATAATCTGTGACAAGGTTTGCATGCGGATCGTTTGAGAAATATGCGTTAAATACTATAGGCGTTAGAGGATATAAGGAAAATGCTGCAATTATGAGAATCGTAGAGATGTCACGAATCTGCTCTCGTTTACTACATTAAAGCGAATCATTAAACCAATACAAATGTCCCAAATTAAGGAGAACAATATTCTGAGAATATCTCAACTATTAGTTTTGAATTGACGACTCTGAATCCTTGAGCTGTTTGGATTTTTTTTTGTTTTTTTCAAGGGCTAGAGTTCAAAATGTCAGGCAGTTACAGAGTCTGTAGTACAGACTGCTGTTCTTCGATAGGATAGGTCACATTTTCATGACTTATTCCCCTTTCATCTTAAATACTGGAGCATTTTGTTATTTCTATTGCACTTTTGTGTAAACTTTCATTAAATGTTCAATTGCTGGAAGAGAAGGCACGATGGCACGAGTGTGCAACTTACGTAGATCTACAAGGAATAATAATACTTCAGAAGAAATTATTGGTAGCCTTTCTTTTTTAAATCGACCCAAAGTAGATCAAGGGAAGACTTGGTTACAAATCCAAAGTCCTAGATGGTCAGACTATTAATAAAAAAAGTTTGGTCTTTGAACTAAACTTCTCACTACCAGTGCATCATTTCAGTAAATACCAATTCAGTTTAGTTGGAACTATTTGTCATTCCGTAAGGGTAGAAAAACAAATAGCCAATTCATTCAGTTTATTGAGTTTGTGCCTAGTTGGTTTGGGAATGACGCGCTATCCAATGATTTCTGTCACTTCATTTTAAACACCTTTATTTTGGCTGCCAAACATATAATTGATGTAATTGACATTGCATAGTAATTATTGTCGTCAGTTGTGTATTCATTGACTAATGAGTATATGGATTAAATTAATACGATTGTAATGTATACCATTTGTTTTGCACTCAATGAATGTGGAGAAAGCCGGGTGCAAAGTAAACTTTTATTTCCTCTCCTACTTATCTTCTTGCTGGTGTTGCTGGCACTGATAACATGTTATTGTAACATCCTCCAAACTTATATCCAGTATTGTCGGTTAAGCTTAAATATTCGTGACGGGATGTCTGGAACCATTTATATTTGCCTTTCAAAGTATTACATTGATGCTGAACCAAAAAAACAAATATCACATTTTTGGAGGCAACTTAATTCGTTGCAGTATTACATAATTACAAGGAATTGTTGTATGATAATGATGAGGCATATATGTCATTATAATTATTCCAGAACCAGTTCTATGCATTTTTGTACACCATTCGTGCATCAGGGATTTATATTTTCATTGCATTACTTTGCTGAAGATAAGAATAATCAGTGAGAATGAGATATAGATGAGAGTGACCTGAGATTGAACTCAGTCAGCGTCTGGATAAAAACATATACATCAGTATTATGCATAAGTTCAACTTATTAAGTTGGAAGTGGCAGGACCTGTGTATAATGAACACTCTTTGGAACAGAACTCTCTACAACTCACAATCAGTACTTAATAAAGTGTATCAAGCACCGATATTCTGTTATCAGATCCTATCACATGCTGCTCACGTTGTGGCATGGTGGTCAAACTAAACGCTAAACATAATCCGATCTCCTAAATATTTAATCCAGCTAGAAAATCGGTTTAAGTCTCAATCTCAATTTACAGCCACGAAAAATTTCATAAACAGTGCATCAAATTACTACTACGTTATATAGTTCGTTGCACTACCAATCAAGTGAACTCAGTATATGCAAATATTCTATGGATCTCTACTCCTATCTTGAACACTGTTTAGAAAACTACAATTAACAAACTATTGTTTGAATAGACGAGTGCGAAATGTGTTGTATTTTGTGAACCCATTGTATTTCGATCCAATGGTTTGGTCGGCTCGTGTTTAGCAACTTTTTTTGCACTCACCTCCACAAAATCAATTCTATTTTAAACATTTTTGTGTGCACTATAATATTAATATCACTGGTGGTGTGTGGTAGTGTATTTACCGACTATTGGTCAGGACTCTGTGAAACCTTGTATTGGTTATTCTTCTATGTTTTACATGAACTAGAGCACACATAACTAAATTAAGTCAGTACTTGTCCGAAATATGGAAACCTTATTGAATTTTTGAGTAAAAGGTGTTAATTACTCCCCGGCCATCCCTCCTAAACTGTTTTTTGCAATATGCAAAGCCGGCATATTTTGCATTGAATATTTTGGTACAACTTGTATAACTCTGGACGAGTGAGATCAGAATCTCACGCCGCACATTTCTTCACAGGATAATTTGGCATCTCAATTGCAAATCTAAATCCTATCTCAACAAAACGATGGTTCGCCTAATGAATGAGCGACGCCCTTTGTAAGTTTTAGTGTTTAAGATGACCAATTAGTAACTACCGTTGTAGCATTCGCCTTAGGTTTTCCTGTTTCATAGCCCAATCCTTGTGCGCGTTGGTGAAGTTTTGTTGGATCATGTAAAATTCAAAATCTTTTAAGGAGGTTGGGTCCGGAATTGGAGGTTGGTACAGGTAGTTCTGAACAAAGTCTGGAGAAAATCGAAAATTTAAGCTTGTTGATAGCTACGTCGTATCTTGATTACTCAGAAGAAGGTGATAAGTGGAGTGAATTTATATGAATTCATTAATAGTTTTCCTTTTGAGTTTGTCTACTGGTATCACGTAATTGTTTGTTTTTACTGGTCACAATTTTATAAATTCAGTGGTTGTCCGGTTGTAACTAGAAACACAACTGTCGAAAAAACAAATTTTAGCGAACATTTAGCATTTGTAATTGAACAAATCTTTGTAGCAGCTAAAACAAAGTGAACTCGCCTTTAATTTTTAATTCAGAAATATTCCAAAACGAGTTTGTGTATTATTTACGGAAAGCTAAGCTTAATGAAAACGGAGTGTAAATGAGTCCTACCCCGTCAACAGTCATTAATGAGAGGTAACGTCGCAAACTTTCTCCGATAACGATCCAGATTTTAAATATTTTTTGATAAAGTTCGATTTCGTCATAAAATGCTAACGCAAGTGTGAAGACTAATAAATTATGAATTACATGTGTCATCTATTTTTAATCTGGATTGGCACAAGGATTTGCAGTGTCACTCTATTATTTTTCCGTGGTTAGAAAATGAATCCATACAAAGAAAAGGTTGACCGAGCAAGGATGTTTATTGTATTAAAGTTATGCATGAATGACCTGAATGAAGGTCATTTATTTCGAGTTTTGTGCCTGGAATTACCTGGAATTGTTTACACTTAATTTTTAAGGCTCTACCTATGAGAATGTCGATATTTAAAGAACCAACTCATAATTCTTAATGAGGGTTAAGAATAGTCGCTTCTTTAAAAGGAGTTTGTGTGAACGTTCAGCTACATACGACGAAATAATTTGAAATGAATAAGTGCCAAAGGAATTAACTCTTAATTTACTTTCAGACTGGCAGATTCTCATGCCAGGATGTACGGGGATAATTCATCCAATGGAGGCTTAGTGGATAATGAAAACGGATCAAATAACTTATGTACATGCCCACGTGACATATCCAGAGCATGCGGAAATTGCAATGGATTTCCCCCACCTACCCCTGGGCTTTCAATCGTAATTCAAGGTAAAAAAATATTGATAAAATATGACTATGGGAACTTTATTCCAGTTTCTGGCCAAATTTCATGCAGTAAAAACTTGCAAACTCCGATTTTTTGAGTTTTCGTCACGGTCATTTCATACATGACACGACGGAATGAAGAAAATTTAGTATTATGGCCATCCAAACCCCCACGAGGAATGAAAAATTAGACTTAAATCTGAATGCTTGTCCTTTTTCAGACTCTGGAGAACACTGTCACGATGATGAGCAGCAATTTAAATCTGATAAGGTTGCCAGAAGAAAACTTTGGATAGCGAGTGTACTTTGTGTGATTTTCATGATTGGGGAAGCTGTTGGTAAGTATTCCTTGGTTGGGTGTGAAAATGACAAGCCAAATTCCAATTAGTGACCAAAATTTATTTTTATAATTTCAGGGGGAGTTTTGGCCGGCAGTTTAGCTGTTGGTAAGTTCAATGTATCCCAATAGCAATTATTAGAAATTTGTTCATTTGGAGAATTTGAAATAACGGGGTTTCTCTTTCTTCCAGCAACGGATGCAGCGCATTTACTAACAGATTTTGCTGGATTTATGATATCCTTGTTTGCTCTTTACATTAGTGAAAGACCAGCCACTAAAAGACTGAGCTATGGCTATCACCGAGCAGGTAAAGTTAACCAGTCATTACCCAATAACCTACTAAAAATATTAAAGTTGAGTCATATTTTTTATTTTTGAGTAGAAGTTATTGGTGCTCTGACTTCTGTTTTACTAATTTGGGTTGTCACCGGCATTCTTGTATACTTGGCCGTCCAGCGAGGTAATATTTTCCCCTAATTATTATGAACGACAGTAATAACACGAAGTGAAAAATTAAACATTGAATATTGAATTCCAGTTGTTATGCAAGAATTCGAAATCGATGCCCCAATTATGCTCATCACATCTGGGATTGGACTGGTGGTTAATGTTATGTAAGTTCATTTTTAACGGAAACCAAGCGGAATTTTTACCTTGATCTATCTTTGATATCTATCTTTGATATTGTTGACAGAATGGGATGCACACTTCATCAGCATGGTCACGGTCATTCCCACGGCGGCGGAGGTCACAATCATAGTCATGGACATGGTCACAGTCATGCTCCTACTGAACGATCGGCAGTAGTCGAGAAACCTCTCCCAGTCGAGGGAACGGTAAACAAGGGTTATCTTCCTGGAAGTCCAAATGAAGACCTGGAACGTGCTGAACAAGACAGTCAAGCAAGTGGTGAAAATGAAAATTCGTCCTGCAGCTCAAGTTCTGGATCAACTCAAGTCTCCATTGCAAAACCCCAACAGAACATTAACGTTCGTGCTGCTTACATGTGAGCGAAAAATTTTAAAAGTGAAAGCTCTCGCATGACATGAAATTAAATGTGACCTTTAATTTATCTCTCAGACACGTCATTGGGGACTTTCTTCAGAGCGTAGGAGTGTTTGCAGCAGCATTGGTCATTTACTTTGAGGTTAGAATGAACAATGAATTTTAATTAATTTTTGTTGGGAAAGCAAAACATTTGAAAATTTAATTTGTTCGACATTTCAGCCAAGGTGGACCATAATTGATCCAATTTGCACGTTCCTCTTTTCAATTTTGGTTATGGGGACAACATTTGCCATCATAAAAGATGCATTAGTTGTTTTGATGGAAGGTAATAAGATAAGCTTTTTATTTGATTATGCAAGAGGTGTGCAAATTGTACTTTACTCTGATGAATTTATCTAGGAGCACCAAAGGGAATTGATTTTAACGATGTGAGAGAAACATTACTCAGCGTGCGAGGTGTTTGTAAAGTCCACAATTTACGAATTTGGTCGTTGTCCATGGACAAAATTGCAATTTCGGCCCATTTAGCAGTGGGTAAGCGATAATTGTCACATGTTATACAAAACTACACGAATCTTACAACTGCCATAATCCGACTTATCACACAAATCGTTTTTGTAATATAGAACCTGGAAGTCGCAGCACTAACAGCATTTTGCGTAAATCGTCCCAACTCGTCAAAACAAAGTAATAACATTTAATTAATATAAATATAAATGACAATAACATTTAATTATAATAACACAGATACAACTTTTGCGAAGTGACGATACAAATTGAAGATTTCAACCAAAGTATGCAAGACTGTCGAAAATGCGAAGAACCTATTTAGAAATTAGAGTAAAGATTTGTTCATGTCCAGGTTGACTAAATTAGCCTCAACCATTTTAACTCGGTGCCTAAGAGGTAGCGAAATTATGATATAGATCTTCCATCGGACATACAGAGATTATTATGAGTAACGAATCCAAGTTTTGTATTTTTTTCCTCAAATGAGCATGACGGCCAAAAAAGATCTTTGTTATAGAAATTCACCATAATCCTTGTATCCGATCTTGACGTCACTGTCAATCTCTTCGAGACTAAAGAAATGCTTAGTGCAGATGCAGATTGGTTTGCTTAAGGACAAACCACAATTCCATTCGTCGTATCACTTTGTTTTCATATTATCAAACGTAACAATACATTTCGCGTCTGTGATGTTTGTGGAAATAGTCATGATCATATAATTATTACGTCATATCAATATTAATCAATGGAATTAAAAATATAAACACACGTATTGATAGATTTTATGTACAAATGAATTTATATATTAGTATATTGTTATATGTTAAAGATTCTCGTCAAAACGTCCATGTTGTTACACCAAAAATAAATGACCAAAAATGCAGCCGAAGTTGTAAATAAATTTCTTGTGAAGATTTTGTTCATTGTTTTAAAACGTAAGCATTACCTTCGCTTTAAAACTAAATCAATGCCTGGATTTCCTACAACAGCTTTAGTGGGTTACATAAGTTTTACGAATAATT
Organism: Folsomia manolachei; assembly: GCA_036491905.1. Lineage (NCBI taxonomy): Eukaryota > Metazoa > Arthropoda > Collembola > Entomobryomorpha > Isotomidae > Folsomia > Folsomia manolachei. The sequence goes on from JAAXNX010000432.1 coordinate 6,920, forward strand.
GGCAACTTATCTCCAATCTAATTTACATCTCATTTAATATTGGGAGTGTATTTCAAAAGGAGTGAATTTGCAGGAATCTTGTCAATTGACTTGGCTCGCATTCATAGTAGTCAACTTCTTGGTTTGAGAACATTGGTTGAATCCTCATTACAACAATTGTATTATTCACGGGATACATTCTCTTACCATATTCAAATCCTCAGGATGAAGTCGAACTGGAACAATGAGCAAAAGATGAAAAGAAAGCATCGCATTGTTAAACATTGTTAAATGCAATGGAGCAGATGAATATGGTGAATATGTAATCGTCCAAGGGAAAGCAGTGGATTGTGAAGGGCGGAAAGCTGCACCAACCACTGCTTCAGAAGAATATTTGTCCTGGATTAAATTGTTCCTCGTTGGATTGGTAGACTGCAAGTAGGCGTCATGAAATTTAATGAAATGAAAAGAACCAGTGAAGCGTATTCCACCACTTTAATTCTTACACCAACTAAGCTCGCAATATCCACCCGAGCAACTAAACTTACCAGCAAATCTTAACCGAACGAAGGTATTTAAATGCACATACCTTTTATTGTCACTCACATCTACATATCTGCATCAGTTCTACTTTAACTGTCAAATACATTATTAGTACTTTTCCAGCGGACTTTCTCCTTCGGATGTTACTGCACTCGTTAAAGGATTCCATGCGATCGAGGCTTACATGGAATCCAGTTTTAAGGAAAATTATTTCATGCAGATGTAACAGCTTGAATAGTGGGACGTTGTTTTAGTTCTGCCCTGTTTTTATCATGGCAGGGTCATTACCATGCAGCATATGTACCTCGGAATACGATTGCGTATCCTCCGTCTCCATTTCTTATTGGACGTCATGTATATGTTGCAAATTTCATGGATGAATGCATAAGAGAAAGCCAAGGATGAAACTCGAGCGAGGCCAAGTCTTTTCAGGCCGCGAATGGAATTTGCAATGTGGAGCTGTAAATCAGCAAATAAAATGCTGGTTAAGATACACAAACCCCTTTAGAAACATCTCAAAAACATTTTTTGAGGAACCCTTTTCTACAATTTAATAAATCTCTCGAATGAAAATCTCAGAAAACGGAAAGCAATAAAACTTTGAATTTTAGTCTTACAACAGAAGTAACAAGCCATGTCTGGTGAACCTTAGACCCTCATACTCACAACTGAGCTCATGCAACTTTAATATAATGAGTAGGAAAATAATTGCCCTCATTTCAAGAGCCGACGTGTTACAATTGAAATATGTAACTTGTGATATATGGACAATGTAGAAATATATGGAATTTATCCCACTTCTAACTCATCTGACTGGTTTAACTCTATGCCGGTGAACAATTTCACTTCCAAGAGTTTTTCCATTCCATGAAGGAAGTTGGTTATTATTATCAAGCAGGATGTGTGATGTGATGGAGAAAACACAAATGTAGAGAAAGGAGCTTTTCCTTTCCTTCCATCCGCAAGATTTTGGTAAAATGAATGATGAGTAAAAGCCAAGTCTTCTAGATCCATCCTTTTGGAATTCACTCTCCGTCATCACAGAAACTTGGAGTTTCTACTCAACTTATTAGAATAGTTTGTTCACCTTTCACTGGGTTTGTGGTGATGTCAGATAAAAATCAGGGAAACCAGATTCCTTAATTTAGCGAGGACAAAAGCATGCATTAGCGTGATGTAGCGCGTCTTGTGGATGTTGATCCAGATCCTGAATGTGGAGAAAGTAGAAAAGGGTTGTGAGGGGAAGTCAGACAGGGAAAGCATTAATCTGGGTCAACGGAAGTTAAAACTTGCTGCCTGACGTCATTTTATTAGTTTATTACTACTTCCACAAACCACCACTACCACCACCACAGAGTAACCGTTAGACACACGACATGGCATGACCACGGTCGGTGCGACAATTCTTGATTCCCGTCATTCATGCTGTATTCGGGAGAAAATGGTAAGTAAGCATGGAATGCCATCCAAATCCAAGTCCACCAACCACAAGGGAAGTTATTATGCTTCTGCCGCATTAAAACTTTTGTTTTAGTTTTAGTTTATCATGACATTATCCTGTTTGAGCTTTTCCATTCTGAGCACTCCTTTGTTTCATCACCATCACAGACATGTACGTATGAGGCATTTGGCGAATTGTGGAAATAAAATTAAATAGATACAACTGTGGTAGTCGACATATGTTTATTTATGCAAGGAATGACCGGATCAAACAGTTGGATGGCATGGGAGTGCATTACTGCCCACGAAACGGAAATGGCGTGTAGTTTTCTCCACAAGGAAAACCTTGTGTGCAGCATGAACTGGACGTCAGCGAGTATTGCACACACCCAATTTATAGTACAACGTTCCAATATATGTACAATTTTTGCTAAGCCAGTAGCAAAGCATATGCGTACTGTCATAACAGAGGCACAATAATCCTACTAAAAAAATCTCCAACATTTTTAGCTATTTTTGGAGCCTTAATTCAAACTCCGTAAACATCCTTGTTCATTCATTCCTCCCTTCCTGCCTACTTTACGTATATAATACACGGATTGATTGGATAGAACCCCTGACAAGGAAAAGAAAACTAATCAGATTATTTTGAAGTTTGGAATGGAAGAGAAAGAATTTAATTCAATAAAAAAACACGCCTTTACATCGCATTCCATTCTCCAGACTCTTGTTAACCCAAACCAATTCAATGATTGGACAGTATGCATAAGTTAGTTGAGTCTGGTTTGCATTTTGATTGACTGTAAAAGAAAATGCAAATCCAAACCTCCCAAAAAAACCTAGATTTAAGTTGATCAATCCCATCAAATGCAAATACTACCCGAACTCTCGAATTCGTGGGGTATTCATCATCCTCATATTCCGAATGTCCTCGTATCCTGTCCTTTCTGCTCCTTCGGGATGAAAGAGACGGACGGAAATAATGATTAAATATTTGTATTCCGCTTGATTATTGTCGAGTCAAGGCTGCAATGGATAAGATAGGTGAGTGTAGGCGGAGGTGGGAGAAAGTTCCTTGTTCCTATTTTTATAATGTGGTCTGGATAGCTAGTATTTGTAATGCTCTGCTATTATATGCAAATCCTTGCTCATCATAATTGGAAAGGAAGACAATTATTTGGTTTGTTTGCTCAGCTGCACACCACTATGTCAGTAATGTGAGGGACGTCCGGAATGAAATTAGATTTTCAAGTAATGAGGACCATTCTGGTCAAGTAGCTTGACTATGATGTAACAATGAGCAATGAGGGTATGGGGTGAGATATGGGATTGTGGCTGATGGCTAAAAGTGAAAATTATTGTCTACCGTTTATGTATTTATTGATTTGGTGAGGCTGCTGTCATTGATGACTTGTGACATTTATTAGGAATAAAACTGGGATGGATTGCTTTTAATATCTTTCAATATTTGATGTGGAGATAAAATCGGTCGGAAATGGCGTTGGCGATTGATTACAGACTAAGACCATGACTCACTTCCATAAAAATAACGCACAATGGTCATCGAGATATCCGATCCACCCCCGTGGCATCAACGGGGTCAATGTCGTAGCCTGTACTCGAACAGGAGTATATTTAGAAGAAAAAAAACTATTTTCTTGGAACCAATCACTCAATTGCAGTTTATCCGTTTATGTAATTTCAGCAGAGTAAATGTTACCTACTAGTCAATCGGCTAACATTAGTTTTACAATGCATGTAGATATTATTTTATAGTTAATTTCGGTTTTATAGGATATATCATGATAATCTTTAAAAATTACATACGTACATATATCACATAATATGTAAGGCAAAAACCCACAATATGACGTTTACTCTGTTAAAACATAGAATTTTTCGAATTTATGAGCGTTTCATAATATAGATATCCTATCCTCATTTCGAGTCAGTTCCAGTTGGAATTTTATTAATAATCCAACAGAGGACAACGCTATATCGATAAAGCAATAAAATTTCCAATTACTGTTGATTTGAAAACAGCATGAAAATAGGTTCATAAGGTAAATTTTCATCAACAACAGACTCGTCTCCTTGCTCGTAAAAGATGACATTAAATTTTATGAAGTCAGACAAGGGCCACAGAGTCAACTATCCTGTTTACGACACTTCCATTTTCCCTGTTTGTCATGTCATGAGTTCCGCATGCAATTACCATCATCCAGTTCATTTCGCATATTTTTATTTTTAAACATAAAAATCTTTTGGTCTTCCATGAAATGCTTTCTCCACATGTTTGAAACTAGAGTTAATTTCGTCGTCTGCAACTATTTGATATAATGACACGCAGTTATAAAATTAAATGCGCAAGTGTGCTCTACAAAAAATATTGAACTCTTTGCAATGTACATGGATAAAATTGAAAAGGAAATACCAGAAAGCTTGCAATATTGGCATATTATTCTAATCGCAGTACATATTTGTGCAGGGCTACGATTACTACTAGTTGTGATATTGAAGTAAAATTCAATTCCAAATTATGGCAATGTGAATCTTTCAATATGGTTTGGCCGAAATCCAATGAACTATTAGTTCGTTGCTAAATTATGGAAATAATATTGCGATCCTGTTTGTCTAGTTGTAAATTTTCTTTGTCTAAGCCGAGCGTTAATGAAGAAATTACTTTGTGCTTGGTTTAGAATCAAAATTGACATTCTAGAAAATCGAGCGTTTCTGGTTGAGTTGAATACAATTGTTTGCATTTTCAAGCAAATCCAGTTGTTCATGAAATGTGGCACATCGTGATTCTGTACAAAATTTAATTCCATATCTAGTCCCTCAGTTCTCAATTCACACATTCCTGCTCACATTTGCATGTAATTTTCATTTATGATTGCAATCATGTGATTGACACGCTGCGGAAAGTAATTTCCAATAATTACGTAATGGTAATGGCAGTGTTTGATGTAAACTACGGATTCTAGCTTTCACCATGATCGACTAACTCCACTGTGAATAAATTTACTACGGAAAGTTTATGAACAGCATACACATAACTCTCCAAACTTGATATCTCGAAAAACCAAGAAGGTTGAGTTTCTACGAATTTATTAAATAGGTACTGAAAAAATGTGCGTGATGTTTTGCACTCCATTGCAAATGAGGGTTGTATGATTGGAAAACATAATTTTTTTATTTTCACAACTCTTTTCAACTTTATTTCGATACACACGCAAGTACATAACATAACAATGAGGACAAAAAGTTTTTCAATCATTTTCTTTTCCACAGAATTCAAAAGAATTTAATCTCATTTCTCAGATTTTGTAAGTGTACAGAAAAATAAGAGAATGAGGGATTTGAAAAAAGTTTTTCTTTTATCATCTTGCCACCGACGCCCAGCTCAGAATTTGATTTATCAACTCATAACTCGATAATAGTTCAAAACTCGTCAAATCCAAACTGGAAACAAGTTTCATGGTGTGGCCAAAACAAACAGATGCAGTTCGACTCTAACCAGTGCAGAAAATGAAGCTTTCCTCACTAACTCTAGTAAGTGAATCGCACAGGATGAGAACAAAACAAGGAAATGAAAAAAGCAAACACTTGCAAAAAAAATTGAACTTACGGAATTAGTTCCAGACCAGACGTCGGATTTTTATAATTAAATAGCGAATGCTCTGTGGTCCTGTCACCCAGCGTGCTAACTCTCTTTTCTCATCTCATTCTAGTGGATCGGTCCCACTGTGTCCTGCAATAGGTTGTTTGGCTAAAATGACAACGGGGACATAGGGCGTTGGAATAGAATGAGAAAAGAAAGGATCGGAAATAAAGATAAAAAGAAGTTTGGGAAAAACAAACGAGACAAAAAATCAAGAGGGAGAAAGCAGGACGAGAAAGGATAAGGGAAACCAAAAAGGAAATTGTGCATGGCCACTATTTGGACACTAGTCCAACCCAACCGAGTCGGATTGACGTCAGGCTAAGTCCCACTGGTTGAAGCAGCAGCCAAACGCCAAGGGAAAGCAGAGTAACAGATTTAGCTTGGGAGTTCAATTTGCAATTTTTTTGTACACCACTACAGGAATGATTCTAAGACTCTGAGGGTGAAAAGAAAAGAAAGGATCGGAAATAAAGATAAAAAGAAGTTTGGGAAAAACAAACGAGACAAAAAATCAAGAGGGAGAAAGCAGGACGAGAAAGGATAAGGGAAACCAAAGAGGAAATTGTGGCCACTATTTGGACACTAGTCCAACCCAACCGAGTCGGATTGACGTCAGGCTAAGTCCCACTGGTTGAGGCAGCAGCCAAACGCCAAGGGAAAGCAGAGTAACAGATTTAGCTTGGGAGTTCAATTTGCAATTTTTTTGTACACCACTACAGGAATGATTCTAAGACTCGGAGGGTGGATAAAAGGCATTCCTTGCAAGCAGACATTTTTTGGTCACGTGTATTATCTAATCTAAAACTTCAAATTCCACTTTTTATTTTAATTTTAAATTCTACGATGATACAAGATTTAATTTCACCGTGAAAATTTCAGCTTCCCAAATCAAAATGAATTTACTAAACATGGATTGACTAAATCCAAATTTTCGTAGAGTTACTCCCAAAGAATTTCATCACATGATTCCAGTATCAGTAGAATCACTCTTCCTAATAATTTAGTTCTGAGACGGCGTAAATCCTTTTTATTTTTACTTCATATTCCCTCAAGTGAAGGAGAAATCGAATTTATTAAGCGTTATCATAATGTAATTGCACAGCGGAAAATAGCACAGGCTGCCAATGGAGGGGAAGGTGCCAACAGAAATTGGACCAATTCCATGATCTTTCTCCATGAAAATGTCCCCTGCCGTTTTCAGAAGACCACAATACGTATGTTATATCTCCATATTGTAGCAGAAAGTAAATGTGGATGGGATGGTGCATGGTTATTTGTGCAGCAAACTTTTCTGGTGGCTGGGATTTCTTTCCTGACTTTGTCCAGGACTTGTTTTCGATGCCCTAGTGCAACTTAGTTGTAGGTAGAGTTGGATTTAGACAAAAATAAACCCTCGCTAAGATATCTGAAAGCTCTGGCCTGGTTTGGTCTGCAGGAATACAGTAACGAAGCAAAATTTTGAATCGAACGACATTTCCTGAGGCTATTCATGTTTCGTCAAAAATTATATATCCCTTACGCTTGGTTACAAACTAATGAAGTTGAAGCAAAAAGTAACTCCAACTAAATCGAGCGCAAATCTGAAATTTTTTGGTGAAAGCTTCACATTTTTACGTCACTTTCACATCAACTCTAATTTTCAACAAGGCAAAGTTACGACGTATCATTTTTATCAGTGCTACCCTTTTAAATAGATGACTGCAGAAATGACGGCATAAATTCTGATGCTTTCCAGAAACCTGAAATGGGTTTATTTATTTCTTCGGTCTTATCTAACCAGATTCAGCTCAGCGGTTGGTTGCGTAAATAATCATTCAAATTCGGTTGCAGGTCACCTATTAGATTTCATGCCAAATATTCAAATAACTAATCAGAAACTGAATTAGTTTATAATGTCCTTTATTCGTCTCAGTTTATTACATTCCTTTTTTAATGCCGGAATTGTTTTCTCCTTAAATTAAGATATTTTTAATTGGTTATTATATTTACTTGAGAGAATAACATTATTTAGTTGTGATGAAATATATATAGTTTATCTGCTATTTCATGTATACTATTTTCGATGAAATAATCCTAACATTCCAATGACATGTCCTAAATTTCTACGGCTAATCTTCGATTTGAGTTTGGTATACATATGTTAAATATACCGATTTGTAAGTAGTATATTTGTCCGATTGTTTAATTTAATTGTAGAATGTCCGTAGAATTTATATACATTTTTACCTGTTTAAATTCCCCGTGAAGTAGCGAATTAATTCGTGCTTTATTTTTATTTATAAAATGCAAAAATTTATACAAAGTTTTTGAAAACCTGACTAAATTAAATATTCCACTAGACCTCATCATTTACCATTAGACTAATTTATATTTATATTTTAAAACTAGACCGATTATTCATTAATCGTACGTTAATTATTATCGGAAATTCATTCAAGAGGCATATAATATTGGAATTTATTGGTTGGTTTCTGCAATATTTGTAGTTTTAGTACGGGAAGTAAATTATATTAATATGGTAGTTGCAGATAATTTGCCATCATCTTTGCAACTGCAATTACAAATTCTTTTCCACTAAATGTCATACGTAGCCATCGTTGTTAATGATGAAACCTGACCTGAGGTACTTGTGTTTAACACAGCTAAGAACTTACTTATACAGTAAACTACAGATAGAGATAGGGTTTATATTAATTATTTAAGACTGAAATGTAGTACTTAATGCATACATTCATTTTATCAAAGCTACTTAAATGAAAAGAAAAATGTCTTTTATTGAAATCTTAACCAATTGATGGTTTCTAGTTTTAGCATATAAAATTTTATTAGTGAGACGGATTGAACTAGATAGAGTAAGTTCCTACGCTTTGAATTTGGAGTCTTGGTCAAAAAATGTAACTCTTTCAAATCAAATATTTACCTTGCTTGTTTGGATACGAAGGAGGTTTACAGGGTAGTTAAACACATTTTTAGTTTTTATGAAAGGATGAATATGGAGATAGATTAGAGCCAAGGACGTAATAAAAAATATCATAACCTAGCAGCCTAGGCATGATATCTAACTCAGGGAGAAAGTAAGTCAACCCAACACGGACACTAAATTATTGGATTTTATTCAGCAACACTCCACTTCAATAAATTCCGTGGATCCAAGGAAAATTTTGGTTGGGACATGTGTTGAATGAATCAGATCCAGAAATGCATGCTATGCAAGCTTGGCTTAGTCCAACAATGTAAATTGTTGGATAGATTGTACATGTTGCGAAGAGAGAAAGCAGTTCATGTCGACCAAATCTTTGCCAAAATTATATCTCTTGGGGTTTGTTGAAATAAAATAAACTCATGTGGCGATTCAACTCGACTTAGCGTTGAGCTGAAACTTATGAGATACTTGTCCAGACCACGAAATTGGTTGGCTGGATTTTGGAAGAGACTGGAACTGGAGGACGATACAATACATGTGATAGGGATGAATGGGAGCTAGCCAATCAATATTTTATTCCGTCCCTTATTCCACCGATTGGAACTCACAATCTGGACAATTTGGATAATTTATTGCTCTTTCCTGTTCTTTCTCTGGTTTAGAAGTCTGTATAAATTTTGGCTTTCCTTCCTTTCTTGGTTTGAAGACTTGATTTGTGTTTATTTAGTTTCTCTTCCATGCCACATTACCATCCTATCACACACTTGACTTTGTTATACTGCTCTCAATATGCTACAATTCTGATATCCAGTAATGCGTGGTGAAGCATGTCGATTGAAATTATAAGTAGAATGGGTGAAATATTGAAATACAACAAATGAATGTCGGGCAAGTAAGTGATACAGTTTTCAAAGGTCGTAAATTCTGATTGAAACCAGCAATTTAAATGGAATTCTACTGAGTTGGTTCGTTGGGCACATGGAACTGATTCCGCAACAAAAAAGAAATTGGTGCGGCACGGTACGGTTGACTACCTCTTTGTATTTTGCTATGGACTTGTAGATAACTACTTATGCAGTGTCTGCCTCCAATACTTCTTTACACATCAGAAATCAACTGGATCCCATGCATGTCGTCCATTCAAGCAGTCAGGCATCATCCACGTTCAATTCTGAGTTCAAAAGTGAGTAGAGTAGAGTTTAGTAGATAAAGAAATCTACAAAGAAACGGGGTTCCTTCTTCTTCCATCTTTAAACTGAGCTTCTCAGCCCCTTTGAAAATTGCTATAAATTCCGTACAGGTTTTCATCCTACAAAGAGAAGAACTTTTAAAAAACGGATGGAGAGAATCTCCGTAAAGAATACCAACTCGGTGTGGATTGAATTTACAAAAGAGTTTCTCGTTGGCTGACTCACTCTTTAAGATTCGGGGAGTTGCTGGAAAGAAATCGTAAAGGAAAGTAAAGTAAGTGGTCTCCTTGTAGTTTTGAGCCATGGCACATACTGCATTGTAGTCATATGCAATGGTAGAGGAAAAATGAGGTAGAAGATTGGTAAGATGTGTTTGCAAAATTGGGCACTGCATTCTGGTAATGATGCAGCTTCAGCGGGTTTCGCTCTACATGATAAAAAGTAAACTGAATCTATATCTGTAAGACCGGATGTTGCGCAGTTTTACGGGATTTCATAAATAATCGAGATGCAATGAAATTTTATGGCTGGTTAAGATTAACTCTCGGAAATAAAATTTGGATTGCTTTCACTTTCACTTTCACAAAAAAACACAAGTTCATACACTAGATATTAGAGTGAACTAAAGAGATATCTTGTAAATTAAACAGACATTCTTTTGGAAGAGTCTTTGAATGGAGAGTCAAAGAGCTCCAGAATGGGACTAGGTGACCTGGAAGGGCTGAGGTCAAATGACTCCGAAGGCAACGGTCCACCATGGAAGCGGGAGGAGGAGGATGGTCCCGTAACTGGACCGGATGAGGCCTGCTGGTAAGGATGGCGATGATAAACGGCCACTGAAACGGACTTCCGGTCCATTTTAGCGGGTGATTTGGTGAGTGTAAGTCTTCTTGGGGGTCGGGATCCTCTGCAGAATGGGAGACGGAGAGGACATTTGGGGCAACGACATGAGCAAACGGAAGTTAGCGAACCACCCACTGATGTGGGTATTTCTTGAGGTATATGACCACTAATTATAGATCCATTTGCAGTGATTACGTCTCCTTCCAGCCGTACGGCGCCAGCAGCAGCCTGTAAAATGAGTGAAACACACAAACGGGAAACAAATTAGTATAAATTTAAGTAAAATACGAAAAGGTTAAAGATAATAGCTGAAGTAATTATATAGCCTGTTATTTTTGTTCATCAAGATTGGACAAATTGGGCGATATTTTATACAACAGATTCAAAATTACATAGCCTTACCCAACCAAATTATTGTTGAGTTATGTCTATCTGATGTACGCAGCATAATTATTTTCAACAATGTGGTTTCTTTACTATGTATCACTGGGATAAAATAACCATTTATTAAAATGATAGCTAAACCACAGAAAACATTTCACTGTGAAGGCAAAGAGCCTATCCCAAATTTTTTTTACTACTGCGTAAATACCAAAATAATAACTATAATTGACAAATTACAATGTGTGAGTAGAAATATCTTCATGCCGGTTAAAAATATGGCAAATTTGATTCAACCGGAATTGATATCTGGTTCCATGCTAGATCTACATTCACGTATTATCCCAAAAATTGTCCCTATCCAGAACAAAAACTTGACATTATACTTTCTCCAGATTGGAATGGATGACCAGGATTTCATCTTGAAATTACTAAAAACCAGCTAAAATTTAACTAGAAAATGTAAAATGGATATGGGACATAAAATATGGTGAAGTAGTCTTAAATTATGAACTTTTAACTAACTGCTGACACTTCCAAGCGACTTAATGGGCCATATCGGCGGTTCAAAACCATCCGCTTGGAATCCAGTGCTCTAAAATCCATAAATGAAGTTTTTCACTGCATGGTCCACTTTCTCGTTGTTAATACAAAATAACGAGTTCATAAATGTCAAACGAACAAAGTGGCTAGGGAATATTTGAGCAATGTGCCCTACCACAATAAACTCTTCTTCGTGTTTATAAAAAAAGATACTTTCTATACCAGAATTAGACACAACAAGCCGGAGAATTGAAGAACAGTTGGTCTATATCTCCGATGACCCTGCCTCTCTATCCCCTTCTACAACTTAATTCTTTCTTCATGCAATTTTTTGACCAAGGCTGGAGTTTTCAGCTTTGGAATGAGTTTTCCAAGTTTATTTTTTTAGACGAAAACTTGCTTAACTTTTTTACTGAACAGAATTTCACTAACACTGCACGGGTGATGGCCTTCAGTAGTTGAACGTTGTGGAAAGAATGTAATTTATTTCGCAGTTCATTATCGTTCATCAAGGGAATTACACGTTTTACGAAATTAGACATGGTCCAACGTTTATTCCATTACTTTCTTTTGACTTTTACTAATTACCACTTTTTCTTCTTTGCCTTTAGACTTTTCTGTAATATTCGTTTTCATTTATATAACTTTCTCTTTTCAAATGGACCTTTTTAGATTCCGTGTTTGATAACTTGAACGATTCTTGTTTGAAGTAACCTCAAGCAAATGAGTTGGTACGTTTGAGAAGATTGGGATAACATGCTTAGCCAGTAATCAAGTGCAATTTTGTGGAAAGTGTCTGTTTTAAGGAAACTTTGTACACTTTTTAATTTTCTTGGAGAAAGTTGGGTTTACGAACGTAATTTGAGTTCAAAAGTGAGTATCTTACCTGTAGAGCTTCAGCCTCGTCACGTCGCTCATCTTCTGTGTTCATCGTAATGAATCGCATCACAAGGAGATTGAGACAAGCAGCCACGACTGCGAGGCCAAAGAGAATGAAAATTAAGGAAAAGGCGACATATTCTGGCTTCTGGTCCAAGGCTCGATCTTTTTGAAAAATAAAGAACAAACGTATTATTCATCAGTGAATATTAGTAGTACACACATTTTCTACTAAAAAATATGAATTTACCTTTTTGCAAGGCAACCATGTCGCCGAAGCCTGTATATGAATAGAAAACATTCTGTTTATTCAATCCTATCTCATTGCGTATTTTCTCCAAATACCAAGTACCGAATCACCCTATTGTGTAACCAACCTATAGTCGTCAAAGTAATAAAGGCGTAGTACACCGCATCAAAGTAATGCCAGCCTTCATAATGTGAAAATACTGCAGCTCCTCCTGCCATTGTTATCGTTGATAAGGTGGTTACCACACAAATAAGGTTAGTCTCAGTCGCCTCCGTGCTTTCCGACCTATTTCAATGAGATTCAGAAGGATTATAGAGGAGGGTAATGGTGAATTGTCAAAGAATCGCAGTAAGTAGTTGACCTTTCACTCAACAGGTTAGAAAAACCACGAGCAATAGCAAAAATCAATTATTTAGCACAATCACATTATTTCAGCAAAAACAAGATTCGCCAATAAACTCATTCATCCTAAGTTACTTGTCTTGTTCATTTTGAACCAGAACCACCAAATAGCAGGAACTGACAAAAGAGGTTGAGGTGAAGAATAACAAGTTTTCTCCGTCACAAACAAACAATACTTTAAGCGTGGGTGATTAAAGAAATTACTAAATTCTAGAAATCGGCGTGGGTGAAGAAGGAGAAAGTAGAACGGCTGCTGACTTTTTGACATCGCTTTCTCTTTCCTCAACAACAAAATCATAGAGCAAACTTCAAATTCAACTCATCCCATCTCAATCTCATCATAACCATGATAAGGTATTATTTTAGTGTTTGGTTTTGTCCTACAAATAAACCAACTCCAATCCATTCTTATACTCATAACATGACGCACCGTACCTTACCTCCGACCCAGGAGTGTTTACTGGGCTGAATAATTTAAAAAGCAATTTACATACTAACTCCTAAAGCACTTTTCTCAGACACAATTCAAAACCAGCTGAGTGCTACAGGAAAGCTTGACTTCATGCCTCAACGCCAACTTCATGCAGACGTAGATCATGCTTGTATGCGGAACCACGATCACAAAACAGAACATCAGGAGATTATGCATTGTTTGTTTCCTGCTGGAAAACTTATTACCTTAAACAAACAATGGGGATATCTATGAGAATGATGGCTTATGGTAAGTGCAAGGTGAAGAAAGGTTGACCTGAGCAGTTTACTAGTTAGCTCTAGGTGTGTAGTTAGGTGAGGTACATAGATATTTCTGACTTTAGGCGTAGAACACAGCAATCCACTTATGTTTCAAAGAGTGGCCTAACTTAAGTGGTTCACCTAAACATCAACTCAACTCTTGAAAACTCACTTTTCAGTCTCACATCAACATCACCGTCATCTCAAATCATCCCACCATGCATGATTTTGCACAGATATATCCAGGTTTCATTAATTTTTCAATTAATGATAATAGCGGAACCTACCAAACACTGAATCCTGACATGCAGAACAGTTGCCATTCAAATTAAACACGATATTCATATGATATGTGAAAACATTTTCATGACTATCTTACAGCAAAACTCGCACTCCTTTAGACGGAAAAAGTAATGACAGTAAAGACGGAGAAAGTAATGACAGCGGATTCTATACAATTTTCTCATCAACTCCGAATCGAAACTATAACAGCCAAAGCCGGTGGCAGTATAAAGTGCTTTAATAGATGGTTGCAATTAAAATTACCACTCAAACCTTGGACATCCCATTATTACTACTTTATTTCTGCAAAGGCCAACAAAGATCTCGATCTCCGAACAGGGTTGACTGTGTTTAAATCGTAGCCTGGATGAAGGTGAACATTTGTGGAAACTGGAAAGTATGACTATGCACATTCACCATGCTACTAAAGAATGGGATTAATTTTAGTTGGTGCTACATCCAACTACACTTTGAAGTCCAAGTCATCTCAACCCTACAATCCACCCAGAGTTCAATTTAAGTTTGTGCGTAATGAGTTGCCCATTGCGCCATTCTATGACAAAATTGCCAGTTTTCCCATCAACTTTGTGACTTTTGGTTGCTGGTCATGGGCTTTTACGTTTACGATCCGACATTCATCAGATACATATGTAGCATACCGTATCCTCGGACTGCCGTACTCAACTCAATTCTCGTATCCAAATGAATAATATCAATAGAAGTACGGAGTCATATCTCGATTTTCCAGGCTCCACAAGTTTCATTTTACTTATCCTTAAAGTAGGGATTGGTTATAGTAACCAATAAAAATTTAAGGGGTAATCAAAACATGGATTGGAATTTGTTGTAATATTTTTATATTATTTACAGGTATGTTATATCTTGAATTGGCACAATGGCACAATGACATTGATTAAGCTTGCAAGGAAGTCAAACTTCACATTCATATCATAACACGCAGGCACTATTCTCACTATATCCATTTGTTAGATGTAAACTTTTTGTATATACATGTGTTATGAATAAGATTAGAGTTTGACTGATGAGAGTACATACAATATATTCCAAGAACTCACACTCATAAAACACTAAGTAGTATAGTTTTGAAATCAAAAACAGGAATAATCCGTTCCCTATCTACTTATCACTTTCTCCTCTCCAGCTTTTGTCCGGGTTCTGCTTAGTACGTACTTGGTGAACGTGATTGATTACTTCCCAATGTCAAATGCTTGCCTCTACCCATTCAAAAACCACCAACTACTGAATGCAGTTCTTTCTCTTTCCCTCTCGAACATTTCTCGTCAGACATAACCAAAAAGATAATATTCGTCTACGGTTGAAATCCATTTTCACTGCACTGCAGTGTACAACTTTCTCCGTCGATTTGGTATTTATCTTTCTTTCCGCACTTGACAGTTGCTGACAGCCGTTTGTTTGTTACTTATGCTCATTTCAGCTTGTTCGTCCAGCCATTTTTCTTCATTTCTCGTCCAACCCACTCCCATTCCTCTGTCGAAATGACAGTGACATCACCACTTCATCAGACACCAGATATTTATTTCACCCCATTATATTACAAAGCAAAGGGCATATCTTTACATGGAGGCAACCACCCACGGCCTCTGCTGCATGCCATCTAAAGACGACCAAACCGCAACCTTTTTTGCCAGTGAAATACTTTCTCCTCTTCCACAGACGTCAGTGTGACATTTGCTTCTTGTAACAAATGCGTCATTAAATACAAAATATTTGCAGGGACAAGATGCATTAGTCTAAAATGCGGGCAAGTAAGGGACCAACATTTTGTTTTCGCGTGCAAGTTTAATTTTGTCAAGCTGATATCCCACTTCCCAACACGTTCTAGACAAACTCAACACAAACTCAACTTGCAGTGTTTTTGCATTATTTCTGTACTTTTCTATCATAGTTAAACGAAAATTGCCACCTAAATGTTATTACATATTTTGTCCTCTGAGTTAACTCTGGTCATTAAAAACTTTTTTCATCAGTGTGTACCCACTAAGTGGAGAAGGAAAAGCTGTCTCAGTCTGGCCTAATGTTGATGGAGTTTGTGAAAAGAAAAGTGAAAGGCATTTATTGAATGGGAGGCAGCAGCAGTAATGACTCGTTCTCTCATCACCATTAAACAGACTTAAAATTGCATTAGTTGAGTATTCAAATAAATCATAAGCACTTTCCTTCGTAAAGATAAGTATATTTAAACCTGTCTGGTTACAAAGAGATAACTAAATCTGGCCAGGTGTAAAGCTGTGCGCTACCGTTCATGGCTATTGGGAGAGGCTGTTTTTTAACGTAAATGTAATTGAAATTGATGAAACTCAATTAATCAATGCCCTTGTCGGTGGATGGATGGATGGAGGACCAACTTGAAAGCATTAAAACAAGAAGCAGAGAAGAGGCTGATCGCTTTCAGCAACCAAAACCGGCTGCGAGGTTGGCCAATATTAGATTACTCTCCAAAGCCATTAGCCTGTCTAAATGTTTAAAAATGATAGGCGCACTATAAAAAGTGAAAACAATGCACAGCAAAATTCTCCTAAAGAAAACTTGCCCATCGAAAGTTGAAATGAAATTTTAATGTGTTTTTCATCAGTGGTTTTTACACAGAAGAAGGCGACAAGCAATTTTAAGCGCGCAGCACGGTGCGCCGTGGTAGGAGACGCATGTTAACAGCTGCTTAGCATTTTCCAAAAGAAATGCGCTAAAACTGTTTTACACGACTTGTCCCAAAAAGAAGTACATTTATAATGCTTTTTTTAAAGTTCGTACCAAATGAGATAGATTTAGGGATTGTGCTTAATTCAACAACTACCCTACACTAGTAGAAAGCCATAAATATCCATCTCCAACCTCAGTGGTTTCATAGCTTAACGTCAATGAGACTTTGAATCCTGTCTGTTTTGCTTGCTCTCATTCTCAATGGACCAATAAATTATGGAGAAACTGTTTCTCTTTTTATCACCTTTGGCTGTCTTAAACCCACGCTTCTATGCAAAAACCGTATGGCTAACCATATAATATAGTGATCCAAATCTATGTAGCTAACAATATAAAAACGCTCCTTGAAGGTAAGTCTCCATGAAATTACGAATTGTTCTCCTAGTCATTGCCTTCCTTTGTTTATTCTAGAGATACAGTTAGTAGAAACTATGAACTTAAAATCATTTCTAAGTCGGTGAAAGTTGGTGCGTAATTGCCATTTGGCTGAGAATTGAATAAGGATCAAGATGTTTGAAATGAACGTATTTCTATATCTGTATTGGTCTGCTCTCCTCAAAAGAAAAAGGAAAGAATCATCATCTCGTTCATCATCCGATTCTGACGAAGTTTTTTTGTTTGTTCCTTTCTTTTCTGAAGGATCTATGTCTCAATCCTGATCCACACCCGAACCAATAAAAAAATCAAACCAGAAAGCAACGCAACTAACCAAAGCTATTTTGCCCTTGTTTGATGTCTGTTTTAGCTGCTAACTTTCATTCAATGTTTTCACTTTCCATTAACGAATTCCAAAGAAAAGAAACAAAAAACTAGAATTTTTTTCACCGGATACTTTCATGATAGTTGGTGTCCTTTTCTTATTTTGAGCAACTAGCTCAAGAAAAATGTGTTAGCTGCTGGATTGGGGCTTACGTTCTGATCCTCTCTAAAGTGCTTCGGTATTTTTTAACGTCTTGCTGCTAGCATCTCCGTATTGTTGTTCCTACGGTAGTTTTTCCCAACTACAATGACTATTATTTCTCCCTGCACCTCATCCTTAATCCAACAATAAACTGAATTAAATAAGATGCAGTAGACAGACACGCTCTGGTTCAAGTAAATCCTAGTTTGAGCTACTTTTTTTTATGGAACACTTTTGTTCAGATTATTTCACCTCTTCAAATTTAACTTGGCTGTTGAGAAAGAACAACGGAAATGTTTTTACTTTTCTAGGTCTTTTGGGATTTTTTCCCAACCGTCTTAAAAGCAATACTACTGCATTGCTCAAGAAATTAAATATGCTGCAGTAGAAGAAAAGCAATATCGTCTCGTCTCATTACTGATTCCCACTATAAATAGACAAAGCTCTCTAGAGAGCCAGTAAAATAACAGTGGTCTCTTTATTCTGGATTTCTCCTTTCCGAGTCACTTTTGATTAGAGATCACTGCAATTTGGTATGTTGTTCATCCTCAGGGTATCAATCTGGCCATGTTTTTCTAGGGACTGTGTTTATTTTTTCATTAGGAGATGACCACCAGATACATCACCCAATTAGTTGGATGCTCTTCGTTAAAAGCATCACGGTAGCCGACATCAAGTGTAAAGTTAATGGACCAAACTAAAGCTACTCTACTATGCATTGTAATAATATTTATGAAATTCCATCTCTGGCTTCAGTCTTGGAAAGTACATACGTGCAACAACTAAGAGTGCAAATAAGCTCATAGTGATGAATTAGGCTGGGGTTGCAGACAGAATAAATTGAGCTGTTCGTACGACGAATGTGAAACAATTTGCGTCATCAAGTTTTCAACAATCAGAAACCACAAAGAGAAATGTTCCTTCAATTTCGTGTCTATACTGAGGGAACCTAAGAATCGGCATCATTTGCGAATTGTACACCGACATTCGGTTGCACTAATGGTTCCGTCGTAGGGTGAAAAAAGACAATATAAATTGAGGCATATCGACATGTCTAAGTAGTTGGGAATAGTTGGGATCATTCGTCCAACCATTTTTCAGTGATTGGTTGAGTTGAAGAAAATTCACTTTCAAACTCATTGAACTGGAAGTTTACCTCGATTTGCCGTAATTGGATGATTGTTGTGCTGCCGTTTTAGTTTTCAAAAAGGTCACAATCAGTCCACCATTTTAACCATACTCAATCAATAATACAGCGATGCAAAGGTGAAAAAGTAAAATGGATCAAATTATTTCAACTTCCCTTACTGCTAAATCAGTCTTTGATATTCATGTAAGCAAGTACAAACTCATAGAACTGATTGTACTATATTTCAAAAAATCTATTTCTGATGGCAAGCAAGTATGAAAGGTATTAGTGGAGATGTCTTCAAGTATATAACTATTCAGCAGTTTTTTGAAACTCAACTAGAGATCAAGAAATCAGGGAAGGAAGCAAAATAAAGTAAATTGTCCCAAAGAAGCACTTTTTTTTGCAGCACAGCGATGGGATGGCATTAAGTATTATAAAAAATGGAAAAGAGGAAGACAAACATGGGATTGTGTGCATGGGATGAGACAGGAAAACAAGTCAGTGGCAAATGGGAGAGAGTTAGGCAGAGAGATAGACAATTGGCATGGGCAGAGGCGGTGTAACCAATAACTGGAAAAGACTTACCCTGCTAACTTCTTGACGTTACGGATGGCAAAGGATGAGAATCGATTAAGTCTTTCACCTATGCTCTGGAACATAACAAGGCCCAGTGGAATACCCTACAAAGAACAAGAACAAGGAAACGGTCAATTTTTCCCATATTCAGGATTTTTATACTAACTGGCATTCAATTCGGTGTACTTACCGATGGCGGCGTAGCACATAGTGAACCTAATCGGAAAAATCATAAAACAGTTAGGACCGTGGCACGTAAAGTAGAGAAAAATTTGGCAAATTCGATGCAAATTTTCAACAATGAAACTAATTAGCATGTGACTTACAATTTACCCCCGAATGTGGTCGGGCATGAATGTCCGTATCCTGCAAGAAAAGAATGGAATCAAAGGTGTTTTATTATATTCTCGTTTTTATTCGGATCTAAACTAAATTAAACTGTAAAATTTCAATCACCTTTGAAAAGCATTCTGATGTTTTACTCTATTTTTTAAACATTCTGTATATCGGTTTCTTGCGTACTACACATTTTTGCTCGCTTAAGTTATTAACGATTGTGTTACGATTTGTCAAAGTTTTGATGAATTATCTGTATCGGTTCAAGTCGACGTAACAGGAAATTGGGAACACCACAAGAGAGTGTGCCACTTAGCCGAAACGAAAGAGGTAAAAGATTTCAGTTCTTCTAAGGTTTTCTACGAAAAAACTACATAAATCTTGTTGGCAAGAACACCCATGTCAGCCTAGAAGTTCTAGGCTAGAACCTACCTATACATGGTATTAGATGTCTTCAATTTATCTCTTGTAAGTATAATAGCATACAGAAAATTGCGTCGTCCAACTTTCTCTTAAAATAAGACAAGTTTCAAAAATAAATCATTGAGGGCCCATTATATTGAGCCAAAATTAATGGTTTCATTCCCTGTTAGGGGACTTTCAATCTACACAAAAAATCGCCCGTCCATCCATATGCATCCTTGTATCTAATTCCAAAACTTTACTACTCGTAATCTATATATTGTTATGCTCGTGCTTACTACACAGAATTGTGGCGTGTACGATGAAAAAGAGAAAAAGGCAATGTCCAAATACTTTGGGGTCCAGATGGACCACAAAGTTACGAGGAAGACAGAAGCATATATCTTTAATCGTGCAAATGTCGTTCCTTGGAGTAAAATCAATTTCCGACATCACACAACCTCAGACTCAGTTGGACTGGGTGAAAGCATAAGTCGAACTTTTCTTTTCTGACGTTGAAACTTGATAAGTTTGAGAAAGGTAAGCCATTTAGTAACTAACTGTAATTCTCAAGTGTTTCATTTTCTTTCGTCTGTGCTGTCTTGTATCGACTAGGCATAAGCTTAGAAAGTGGCTGAAGAAAGTGCACAGTTGTAAGAATAGAATAGATGGATTAGTGCCTTATGCACCGACCGATAGAAAACAAGACTTAAATAAATTTATGTGGGAGAAAGTCCAAGGAAAGTGGAATGATGCTAATCCTACAAGACCACACCAGACCCAACCGCAGAAAAGGAAATGAATTATATAAAGGTGGTGATGGTAGTGGTAGTGGGGAGCCAAGTTGAGTTTAATCCACCTGCAGTAATAACCTAAAGGATGAAACAATCTGCTTAGATGTGGAGAAAGAATGGAAACTTTGAAACTAAAGCTTGGACCGTGGGAACTTGTTTTGACTTTGATGACAACTGAAATAACAGCAGCTGCTGGCTGGGATGTTATGTAATTTAGGCAAATTAAATTCAAATGGCATTTTAAGTCATTCATGACATAGACGTTTGACTACTGTTAACTGCCTACCTGTCCAATTTATATAGTTACTATTTATAGCTACTCTTTATATGCTGTTTTTACGTTTGGCTTTTCATTTAAAAGTAAGAAGCATAATGGTTAAGTCTTATAGTTTATTCTGATTTCTAAGTCGAATAATTTAACCCCACACCAATATCTTTTAGTGACAAACTACCTAGGTATAGTAAATTGATTAAAAACTTTTCCCACAGGAAAATAGAAACATTTTCAAACCAAAAAAATATGGTACCTGATGTTTGAGTGTTCGTGAATAAATGTTAAAGTATAAATCGTACATCAGTTAAGAACAAACATTTTCTGTACAAGGGCACATCACAATACTACAAAACATTTCACTTGCCCCAAAAATGAAAATATTTTCTGGCACGCAATAAAGCTATTATATATCATGCAGAAACCTCCAGTGTTCGGGTTAGCATTGTACGTTTAGATTCTATATAACCATTTCAAGAAAAAGTGTAATTTTAATGAAGTGATATACATAAATAAATAATGAGCTTTTGACGTAGGAATTGCTGAAATAGCGTTAATAGGCTGTTAAGTTAATTATAATGGAATGTCGCAACCAACCGTCGTCAATCAATACTCTGAAAATTTGCTGAATTATATAAAAAGTCACGTCCGAACGTCAAACCATTGGTAATGCTACATTCCATGCAGGTATGCTTTATGCCTGCCCGAAAGGTATTGAAGAATATAATGCTGAAACTTACCCTGGTTATCATCTTACTTATGTCTTGTCATCTACTACAGATATATGAAGGACCGTACAGATAGGATAGTCAAATTAGGTAAACGGAGGTAATAGAAAGTCGATTGAACATTGTTTGTTTGAATCGGCAGGATACAGGATGTATTAAAAGGACGGCCAAGATCAAAGGAGGATTTGACCTAACCCATGCAGACAATACAGAATGACAAAGCCAGATGCAAATCATGTGCTTNAGAAAGTCGATTGAACATTGTTTGTTTGAATCGGCAGGATACAGGATGTATTAAAAGGACGGCCAAGATCAAAGGAGGATTTGACCTAACCCATGCAGACAATACACAACAGAATGACAAAGCCAGATGCAAATCATGTGCTTCGATGAAGACGAACTTTCTCCTAAACTTTTTAGCTCGCATGGAAATTCCCAGTGAAACTTTCCACTACTCCGCTGTCAATTTAAATATATGTAATTTATGTAAATAAATCCTGATGACAAGTTCCCAACTTATTTGTCAATTTGATGCCAATGTTGTTGACACAGAAGAGCTAATATTTTACTTGGGATATACGATCACAATAACAATATCATAAGGTTAGTTGGGAAACAACTGTGAATAAAATTTTGAGTTGGTTTCCTTTTGATCTCCATCATCACAAACCAACTCTTTTTGAAGCTTCGACATCAAACCACTCCAAACTCCAACCGAAAGAAGATTGTGCAACACATTTTCATTTTGTCAGCTCAGCCAGCAGCTGTCTTTCTCTTTTAGCTTCCAGCTAAAGGAAAAGTCACAAAAAGAGATAATACTCATACTTACATGTGTGTAGGTGGTGTCACAGGAGAAAGCATGAAAATGAATGTACACGAGTATTGTGGACATATTCTAAAATGGAAGCCAGAAACCTGGGTGGGCAGATTGTGAAATAGCTCGTTTATTTGATTCTTGCTTTCCGGATTGTAAATCTTCAATTTCATACATTTTAACTTATTCCACCTACCTCGCCTCCTCCTTTGCTTTGTTATAGGTTTATCTTGTCAACTCTATCCAACCCATCATGATGTAATACGCTGTAGTAGCACATCCTC
>JAAXNX010000433.1:0-29923 GCA_036491905.1 Folsomia manolachei
ACCTACCATTATTCTACCATTCATAATTTTCTTCTGCAACATTTTGGTAAGGACGTATTTATGTCGTAAATAGTATTTTATTGGGTGTTATCATAAATTGATGACACCAATTTGGTGTCTTGTTGGGCATAAATGATTGTAATTTTAATGATTTTACTTTTACTTTGGTTTTAGGGGCGACATTCAAAAACTTTGTACTGGGCGAGGATAACACGGAAGAGGTGGCAAATGGGGGTGAAGGGGAGGAGTCGGAACAACAAGGACCCCATGACGATGAGTATGGTGGGAATGGGAATGGGAATGATAACGAGAATGGGGAGTATCTGAATGGTAGGTTAATCGACATGCTGTTTGCATGTATGCGCAAATTAAAACCTGTTCATTTGAATTTGCAATTTTTGTAAAATTTAGATGGAGATGGAGACGAGGAGGGAGAAGAATATGGGGAAGAGGTTGGATACAATGATGACATTACTGGTGAGGAAAATCAGCTAAATTCCATGTATTAAATACATTGTATTTATAATAATTATTTTATGATTCCATTCAAATTGCAGTGGATCCGTATGAGGATGACCAAGTTTCTTCCGGTGAAGAACATCGCATTCAAGTGACGCCGGTTCCACACCCGTCATCACTGAGAAATGGGTCAAATCAAGTTAAGGTCGGCATGTATCAGCAGAATTCACTACAAAATGCGAAAGGTATGTATTTTTAAGTTATAGTTTTTAAAACGGGGCTTTTCTAGAATATTACATTTTTACCTTTCAGTAGAACCTCGACCATCATCCAGTAGTGGAGGAACTACGAAGATGCTTCCACCTCTAATTCAGCGCCCTGGAACATCATCCTCTCAACGATTTCATACCGTGAAGAATCAACAAATCGTGAAAACTGGGGGTAGAAGCGTCTATCTCCCTCCAGCCGTGACCATTAGACCCGTGGTGGGTGGAAATCGAGGAAATGAAGTTCTTTTGAGTAATGACGATGAAGACTTTAGGGCTGGAAAATATTCCAAATTCTACAGCAAAGTAAATGATGAGTTGATTCAGTGCAAAATGTGCCACAAAATATTGAAACGGTAATTACTGAAATTTTAACAACCAATTCATTCAATATAATTCATATATAATATAATTATATAATATATATATTAATATAATTTATAATTATATAATTCATCCAACCCATTTTATTTTAAATCAATATTTTTCAAAATTAGGCGAGGAAAATTCATCCAACATTTAAGAACCCATACTGGGGAGAAGCCGTACCAGTGCCGTTTCTGTCCAGCAGCATTTAGTCGCAAAGATAATATGAACGTTCACGTCTCCAAACATCATTCTCCAGAGGCGATTCAAAACGGAAGTCAAAATCGGACTCTCAGCATGCAAATGCAACAATTCAGATATGCCACCACTCCCAACTCCAACAAGTCTGCATACCCCTTCAAATGTCAACTTTGTTCTAAGCCCTTTGCCAATGAAAAGATTTATCAGGTGCACATGAGATTGGTCCATCCACCCACCGACGAAGACGGGAATGAAGAGGACATTGACTATTATGAGGATGTGGAAGAAGCAGAACCAATGGAAATGTTGGAAATGGATGGACAAGAATATGCCTCTGGTTATGAGGATGACGAAACAAACTACCTCGATGAGGATGAAGACTCTAATTTGGCAAACATTTCTTATTAGAGGAGCTGAAACAAGACCAAAATAAGGATAATATTTGACCTTTTTTCATGTGTCATTGATTTGATTACAACTTCAATGATCTCAATCATTCAACTTAGAATAGACTTCTTTCATAAGCTCTATTTGTAACGGAATAGCAATCAATCTGGTCATCATTTATGTTATAAGTTTATAATTGTCTAACCAAGCCAAATGCTTTAGCTTTGTAATATTTTACTTATTTCAACTATTACATCTTATGTATACATATTTCTACATACATTTAAGAAACATAAGTATACATGCAATTGTACTTTATATGTAGTTTGTGACAAATTCAAAATACAGTGTTTAAGACTATAATACGACTTTACTGGATATTTCTTGTACATTACTTTATAAACATTTAGGGGACCATTTTGGTAGCTCATGCACGATAAGCCACTCAGTGAGTGAAACTGGAACTCGGTCGGGCATCACCATTTCCGGTCTTGCTTTCTTTCTTTTCATATCCATCTCACAACCATTTTACGCCATTTTTCTTGTCTACGTCTCAGGCAAAAGCAGGAGCAAATAATTTATTTTAGACGGACAGACAACTAATTTTATTTTAACAAAACTTTAGACACCTGAAACAATTTTCTTGCTCAAGGTATGGATTGACATTATTTATTTTATCGTTCAATCACACTAACTTGAGACAAAACATTGAATTAAATTGTATAATTGTTACAGGATTCCATTCTCCTCTGGATAACTCAAACATTTAGACAATGAACTCATACAAATCCCCACCGGGTCGTTTTCTTCGCCTTTGTCAAGCCAAAAAGGCCAAAGCGTTTTCACCCCTGTATTATGTACGTTTTTTTTAAATTTCGTCTCAATTTTATGTCGTAATTTCTCTTTTTAATGTGCCTTTCTTGTACAGATTCCTCCGAAATCGCCACTCCAACATGGGAATTGCAGATTTCACCTGAGTTTGGGGTCACCACTGCGTCCACCAACAAAAACGTTGTCGTCAGCTAGCTCCCCAATAAAAACATTGTCCTGTTCCCGAATTGAGAGTCGTCCACCTCCATCCGAGTTAGAAGGATGTGGAGGAAATATTACAAAATTTGTCCTGTTGACCCTAGCCGCATTATTAGTGCTTCCGCTAATTGTCCAGCCAATCCAAAGACAAATTTGCTCCGTTCCATGTTATCAACCCAGTTTGTATTCGAAGCTGTCGTCTTATCAGGAGCAAAATAAGGTCGCAGTAAGTAACTAGATAGTTGACCTTTAACATTTGAATATGCTACGAATAATTGGGTTGATTACTGACTTTTATTAACGAATTGCAGCATCAAAAGTTAAACTTGGATAGCCGTGCTAATGGCGAAACATGCCAAGAAGAATGCCAATGGGTTGCTTATCGAAAACTAGTCATACTTTATGAGGAATTTTACCAAAAAACATGGTCAATTTCCAGCAGCAAACCTGACTCAACGAGGAATTAGTTGAGAGTGTGCTTCATTTCATGTCTCCTAATACAAATTCACTCTATCAATACAGACTTGTTCAATTCCCCGTTAATCTAGCAAGTAGAGATAAATAAGTCACTAATTATGTCTACCTCAGTAAACCTAGCTCTCATTGGATTAAAAATTATTTTAACTTCAGTGTGACAATCCCTTAATTTTTAATGTAACATTGTAAATGGAATTGTAACCATTTAATCTCGCATAATGATGTCTATAATTATAAATCTCCGTACAATGCTTTAGCCAAATCCTGTAGCTTTTTAATAACCGATTTTAACCATACATGCAATTGTATTTTAATTATGTAGTGTCTGGCAAATTTCCAATACAGGTTTTTTAACTACCGAATATACCAAAAAAGATTTTTATTCTTACTCCGGCAGAGTTACTATTGCACGTAGCACCTTATGCAACCAGTCATCAAACGTTGCATTGCATTTTCAACTTTATTTTCTGTTCATGACACAATTCCAGAGCCATTTCAGTCATTTGGCGTAGAATATGAGGGAATAAAGAGAAAGTTGAGAAGTGAAAGTGGATGGACTCCAATCCAACCACAAACTTTACCAAACAGACTTCCTGGCCTATCCAAACTTTCTCTTTTTCACACAAACTCTTGACTTCCGGCACGGTTTCCTCTCTCCAATTAACTCTGGAGAGAGATTTCTCTCCATTGTCCAGTCGGGAAACAGTCTCAATTCAACATTTCCTTACCTTTGCCTTTCTTCTTTTTCCTAATTGAATCCAAATTATTCTGGGCCAGAATTTGGCTGACCGGAAAACAATAGGCAGACATTTTTACCCGTCTTCCAGGCCAAATAAGTATGTTCCAATTTGTGTATATTCAAAACGGAATAATGGCAAAATGCACTTTGAATTGTAATGTTTTTTTATTCTTAGAATCAGAACGGAAACTGGAGTTGTTTAAAAAAAATTCAACAACACCTTAACATATATGTATCCCATTAATTAAGTGGAGCTTTTATTTTAAATGCTAAATCAATACAAATACTAATATTGCATAAATGACTTTGTCGTACATACTAATTGTAGGTAAACCACAAAGCTAAAATGACATGCTTGATTTGATGCTCAATTACTAAGCTCCAATTTCATATTCCTTTCACCAGCCACATTTCTCCTAAAAACATTCCAATCGATTACTGCTCAATTAAGCACCGTGTAAAACTTAAAACAAAAGGAATGAATTACATAAGTGGATCATTAGCTTTCTCCTTTTTATAAAGTTATCAACTTGGAGAATTCCGTTGCTCGCAAACTTTATCCCAAATCCCAACCCAGTATTTCTCAAGCTCCATCAACTTTAGTCTGGTCGATGAAGAGCAAAATGAGACAAAAGCTCAATCAAGTATGGAATGCGATATAAATTTTGAGGATACACATCCATTTATTGATCCCAGTCGGCATTCATGAAGATATGAATCCATCACTTACTTTCTCTTTCCTTCGTTAAACACTCGCTCACCCATTTATTTCAGACGATTTCCATCCAGTCAGGGAAACAATGCGAGTCAAAAATAATGTCCACCTCAGCAAAACCACAACTTTCTTTCAAAAGGCTTGTTTCCTTATGTGCGATACTGAAATTAATGTCTGGTGAGTTCGGTGACTACATGAATCATGTATCACAGAGCGGAATAAGATCTTGTCTCCCAATCTCGCCTTTCTCTCAGTTCTCATTGTTGCTGATGCTGACATTGCCATTGTTCATTGGCCTTGAATTGAGATGAGTTCGAGTGTCGTCGTTTCTCATCCTTTGCATCCTTTCCCTGTCAAAACTGAACTTTCTCTCCACTTTCTCCTGTATCTTTCAGGTAGCTCATTTCAGGATACCTCGGGACTTTCACTAACTTTCCTGGAGAGAGAGTGACGAGATCTTGATGGCGCTTACCTTGTCTTGCTCTTTTCCTGAGCTGGATGTTAATGAATTTGGGCAGCACTCGAGAATAAGGCGAGATGACGTGGAAATGACTCTTACTCACGGTAATAAGAGTTCAAACAAGATTCCTTTACATGAGCAGAGTGGTGTAACTTGAAGTGACAACTATGTTTTGGACATTTCAAGTAGAGCTTTTTGTCGCCGTCGGTCACGACCACCAAAAGTTCCAGTGCAGCCGATATGAAATTTTAATTGAATTGTGTATTCCATATTATTTAATAAAAACTTTAATTTGCCATTGGAAAAACCAATTTAACCATACGAAATCCAATATCTGACGTAATGCAATCCAATAATGACCCAACAGAATGCTTTATTTTGTTAGATTTCCCAATCTGCATTTTGCATCGGATCAAAGTCTAAACAAAATCGGTACGATTGACTCAACCATGCTTTATTTTAATGCAATTATACAAATTATCACCTCTTTACACAGCATTACAAACACGAAAATAAATTGGCACTTGACACCTTAAAACTTCAAAATCAATACCACATACACGACATCCTGATAAGAGTAATTGGCCTGCCTGATGCAATATTTCTCAAAATTGAACAATTCTCCGCTATATAAACCCCCACTCGCACTTCATTAACCATCAAATCATTCTATTATAGATTTCCTTGATCAACTCAAACCAAACCAACATTTCCAAAATGAGCAAACTTTCTCTCATCCTCCTCCTCACTTATCTGAGTTGGTCCTCCGCCGGGGTTTTGCAGGAACCTGCCACAATCTGCCCCCCAGCCGAGTTACTTGCGCCCTGCACCTGCTCCGAGGAGTTAAAGTCCATCGACTGCTCCATTATCAATGGACGCTTCAATATCAAATCCATTTTCGACGCTGTCACCCCATTCATCCATCCATCCTTTGTGTTCAACAAATTAACAATCTCTCGCACATCATTGATTGAGCTGCCTTCAAATGCCGTGGCGGAGCTGAAATTCCTGGAAATCTTAATAACCTCAAATACCAATCTGGAGTACATTTACGATGATGCGTTCACCGCAACAAAATCCTTCACCAAGAAACTTGCCATGACTGGGAACCACTTGACAAATGTTGGGGTTGAAGAAGATGACATTTTCCGATTTCGTCCGGTCCTTCCCTAATCTGGAGACGTTGGCACTTGGTGGAAATTCTTTGACGTCTATTCCCTCCAGGGCGTTACATTCTCTGGCATTCTTGCAAAATTTGAATATGGATGGAAACAACTTTACTTCAGGTTGGTATTTTATCTTTTTTGGATTGTTTAAAACTTTGGAATTCGTTTCATGTCTTAATTTCGTTTACAGTTGGAGAAGATGTCTTCGATCTGCCCTCATTGACGAAACTATCCTTCTACCGAAGCGGCCTAACTGCGATTCCAGACAATGGATTTGGTCCCTTGCCGGAACTTCTGGAGTTACCACTTACAGCCAATGTAATCGCCTACGTGGGCAAAGACGCTTTCTTGAGGTCACCAAAATTGACCAAAATTGACTTCCGATTCAATTCTAATCGGTAATGAATCCTTTCATGAGGATGCCTTCAATGGGCTCAGCAATGCTGGGGTGGATCTAACCGACAATCGGGGACTGAACTATTTGGCGGAACCCATTTTCAAGAAATTGGTCACCAACTCCAGAGCCGTGGCTGTGGGAGGGATTCATTGCAACAGAAATGGTTGCTTTGTTCAATACCTAAATTGTGATGAGAGGGCGGATTGGATTTGTGAACATTTAGAAGAATACCAGACTGTCCTCTCATGGATTCAGGTGCAGTGGGATCGGTGGAGATGTTTGGGGATATTGTTCTATGCTTGAGCAGTAAATGGTCAACTTTCTCAATTTAGCAAACATAATCGATATCCTCTTTTCTTGAAATTGGTGTTTGATAACATCTTAATCGATCAGTATGACTAAATAAACTTTTTACTTGACTTGCATTCATAGACATTTCCCATATGTGGAATTTTGCAGATTTACTTTGAATATTTATTAAAAAGGTAACCGTGAACTATTTTTGGCACATGCTGCATTGAAAAACCAAACAAACATTTGGCAACTTTCTTACAAAAAATTGTTGGCGTGTTCTTTATCATAAAGTGCTCTCTTGCATGCATCACATCTGCTGTCATTGTCTTGACATGGTCATACTGTTCATTGCCCTTATAGAATAGAGAGATGAGTTGAGACAGTTCACGTGCCATATCCTGTCAAAACTCAACTTTCTCTCTGCTTTCTCCTGCCTCAGGTAGTTCACCACACCACCGGATTTTCTCTTTGACCACCTCTCTCCCAGAGCCAGAGTGATAATATCTTCTTGCTGAGATGGGTGTTGATGCATGCGGGCAGACAAGGCGAATAGAAATGACTCTCGAGTCCAAATTTAAAAGTCGCTTGAACTGACAATTATTCCGACTGAAAAACAGGAGGTTGTCTAAAATTAATATGGAATTGCTCAATTTCCAGCATTACATTCTTTGAAGTCTATACCGTCATAAAGTGAGCGTGCCACCGGAGTTGCTCCACCAATCAATTCATCATCCTGATGGATTCCTTTCAGAAAGGAACAGAATTTTTGGCATATTCTTGAGCAATCCATTGTGAGCATGAATGGATATTTCTCTAACTTCTACTCCTTTCCCTTTGCAAATCTATAAATATCAGCTCAGAATAGACGAAACGTTGTTGGAGACACTACAAAAAGGGAGAGAAAATACATAAGAATGGATTTATTGATCAGATCGAGAGGTGTCTCAAATAATGCAGCGTATCCTGTGACTTGACTACTTACTTATTCAATAATTCATAAATGCAGGAGGATAACGACTTGACTTGGAATGGGTGCGGTCGATGTCGATGTCGATGTCGAGGGAAAGGTCAGTAGTTCACCTCACATTTGGTGCCACAGAAGCCTGTCTGCTTATCAGTGGTCAATAAAGAAAAAGTTGTAGATGACACAAGAAACCACGAAAAGAAAAGCTAGGATGAAAACCACAATCAAAACAATTGTCCATGGCGTCAGGGCCGTCATCGAAAAAACTTGTCACTTTCTTCACACTCCTCACTCTCTTGACCTATTCGAGACACTTGACCCAAAAAATGACCTTTCACCTTGAAACACTGTCACTTTATGGATGAGCACATCAATCTGAGCATCAGATTCTGGAATAATGACTGAGAAACCAAACCTTACTCCCGACTTTCTCTCCTGTTGCTTTCTCCCCAACAACTAAGCTTCACAAACCCGGACCAACTCCTGTACTCTTGTTTTTCTGATGAGCACCTCTGTAACCGGATTCGTGTCCTTTCTCCCTCTGGCTTTCTCCAAAACTCAATTTAGTCAACTAGTTAGTGGACTAGTCACTCACTCTCACTAAATCTCATCCACTCACACTCTCCATCTACTCTATCCAACCTCATTACGACACGAGTTTCACTTTATTATGTAGCAACAGACAACTATTGGATTTGGGAGTGGATGTCAAGCCGAGTGAAAGTGAGGAGAAGGAGATTTAATTCCAGGGACCACTTACTTTCCCAAAAACAACCCGACTCTGTCAGCGTCTCATCCACTCCACTACAAAAAGTGGATGCAGTTAATTTATTACAAAAGCTTAGCACTTTCTCGACACCATGCACAAACTAAACTTTGGCCAAGGCCTTGAAGCTCAAGAGTTGAGAGCTACGTATCCTAAGACAAAGAGTGGAGATGGAGAGATTGATGACGGAATTTGAGAAATATGACTTGACACGCAAATCCGAAGTGTATCCCAACATTTAGGCAGACACTTGCCAAGAAAATAAGCGACGGGGCAAGGTGAAAGTTGAGTTGAGCCAGACATGCAATTTTCTTGATCCTTACTTTCACCCCATATTTTCGCCACTTCTGCGAAGTCTGTCAATGTAGAAATGAACAAGCTTTTGTCGTGAAATGGACTCGAGAATATTTTGTAATTAAAAGATTGATTTATTTCTTCTACTCGCTTCTGCTTATTTGTGAATGATGAAATATTAACAGTAGAAAGCAATAGGTAAGGGTCAGGCATCCATAAACAGGACCAAAAGAGTGGAGGGATGCCGAGTTATCTTTTGGAGGAAAATTCTCACGTGGAGGGACCGGAGGCCAGAAAGGAAATTCGGGTAAAGGCATTTCTCCAACGCCAAATCCATCTCCGGGAGTCACTGTACGTGCACACAGGTTAAAATATTTAATACAACTCCATTCACTAGAAGACTTAGTAAACTGACCAGGACCAAATGGCGACGGCCTAATCCACGCCCAACTGTTGTTGGAATTAAAGTGATGGGCGATAGGGGAGTAACGCCCACCCCGAAATTGGTCAACTCTCACCATGACCCCAACCACGCTTCGTTTTCCTTCATGGAATGACACCGGACCCTGTGGGGAAACAAGACGAATACAAACCGCAGGTTGGCACACTTCAAAATAATCTAGTGACTCCAAATTTCTTACCGATACTCCATGAAACATGACGCGGTTCAGGGTATCGTCCACATCTCCTGGGAAATTGCCACCATTCTCCAACATGGAACTGGCCACACCTGGAATTCATATCCACAAGTTGACCATAAATCATGATATTCACTATGCTTCACTATCTCAGAATTACCAATGTACGCCGCCCAAACAGCATCATACGCAAGAGAAGCTTCGTCTAGTTCTGTTTGACCCCCATCACCACTCCCACTTCGGCCCAGAATCCCAGTTACCTCCCTCCGGAAACTACTTGCCGTCTGTGATTAAATGAATTTTGAAAAATATTATTGCCATTCTTCTATTAAACAGAAGTCCTACAACTGTACCCTGTTTGAGATTGTGTGGAAATTAAGGTCAGGATGCCAATTGACAGGATTCAGGATCAAATGTCCTTCTGCCCCCAAAACCAATTTATCTGGACAACCTCCTGCACTGGGAACAGGATTCATCAACCACTGATGTCCAGTTGGACCTACAACAAGGACAAGTCAATAACGAGAAATTATTCTCCAAATTCTGGCACACCCACCAATAAATATCCACACGTAGCCCGCAGTCGCAGTGAATCCAGCTTGTTGCACCCCACAAACTAGTTCTCGACCCTGTGCTTCACCTCCCACAACGGCAATGATAACTTTAAAATTATGTTGCTGAATTAGTCCAAGATGGCTTTGCTCAGAGAAAGTATCCGCATCCCCTCCCACCCGTCCAACTTGTATCTCATGCTCTTCCAGAACGGAGCTGACATGCTCTGCCAACTACATGTTGCAGATAACACCAGGAGATAAGGTATAAACACCATGAGTCTCAAATGAGCTCTGCCTAAATGTGACCTACCTGCACCAAGGGATCTCCCGAGAAGCTGAGCACTGCCACTTTTCTCCAACCAAAATGGAGGATAAGTTTAAGGAGTGGCGTTACCACTGTCGAAAATAAGTCGGGTTCCATCATAAATAGATTCATGGATGAAGAAGGTATGTCCAAGAAGTTGGAAGTTAGAGTCATAGATTTCAATCCATAGCACATCTAATGATAAAGATAAGGTCATTGAGTAAGGTTGGACCAATAAGGATATTCAAATATTTATTTTAGTTTACCGTGAAGGCGTCATGTTCCATTCCGGCCTGGGCGAGTTGAAAACAGTCAGAATGACATCCGGCTAAAAGAATGGGTTTCGAGGCGGAGGGTGACATCTCAGGATTTTGAAGCAGTCGAGTAAAAATGGCGACTGCATTCTCCTTGACGCCACACCCACTTTCTCCCTCTTTAAGATTCACCCCGAGTGGAAGACCCACCTTGCCGTTGTGCTTGGTAATGTCACTCACTGCCATCCGAGCTCCGGTTCCTCCTCCACCCTGGAACCAGATCAAATTACAAACAAGATTTCAAGGAATTTAGACATCCAACTTCCAAGAAAGTTACCCGACTATTTGTGAAAACCCCGAAAAACTGGACAACGCCATAATTCATAGGATGAGATAGTTGGGAACCTGTCATCATCATGACCCCATTACACAACCATTTGCTACAACAACTAAGAAGCCCTGCCACCAGCAACAATTTCAACCCCATCACAAATTTCACCTTTGACCCGTCTTCACCGGTGAATCATGTAACTGGAGCAAGTTCTTGTCCCAAAAATTATTCACTCACTTCAGACACAAAGACATACGCTACTCCTCACCACTTGACTCATTAAAGAGATAGTTGGGAACCTGTCATCATGACCCCATTACACAACCATTTGCTACAACAACTAAGAAGCCCTGCCACCAGCAACAATTTCAACCCCATCACTAACATCTTTGGCCCTTCTTCACCGGTGAATCATGTAAAACTGGAGCAAGTTCTTGTCCCAAAAATTATTCACTCACTTCAGACACAAAGACATACGCTACTCCTCACTACTTGACTCATTAACTGAACAATTTCTATAAGGATGAGACGAGGGTGAATGATTCATGGATTCCGTAGAATCCCACACTGCAGACGATAGAGATTAAGCTTGACTTTGCGAAAAGCAAATAAACATCGAACCATGTCTACAAATGCACTCCAAACAACTTGATCTCTTCTCCGTAAGTATTTGGGCAACAAATCTGCGGATATGGGAGGAAGGAAGGATGTTTACTTAAGTGGCGTCATCCACTTGGTGTAGAATGACTATGAAATGTTATACACTTCCCCTCACCTTCTTCCACCCTAGATAATCAAATCCGGAATAATAAGCACATTAAAATTTAAACACCAATTTCATCACCCTCCAACGCAGGACAATGAACACGTTTCTCGGAGTTCCAAAGCTTGAGAGGTGATTAATGGGACATGGTTCAAGAACTTGTTAGGTATTCCGTTTTCATCATAATTCAACATTTGTGTAGAATTGTAGAAATCAATCATCAATCCAAATGCGTGAAGTTGACAAATAGCACGCCAAGGACATAATGACACCTTCCCTCCTTTGTGAAAGCGACAAAAAAGAGCTGACCTTGACCAACATTACATTCGTTACATAGTGTGGATTACACTTCCGAGACAAGTCAATCAATATTTGAATTAGTTCTCACTCAGATAAGATAACGCCTTCATTGTCATTTTATTGTTTTGACAAGACTGGACTTTATAATAGTTCAATATTTACAATACAAAGAGCACATAGTTCATATAATTTCTTCTGAATAACATGTAATTACATTGGTATATTATTATGCATCCAATTTCCGACAATCATTAAATTTCTTAACGTTGAGCTGCTGGATGGAAATGTAAAAGAAAAAAAAGCTAGCGACAAATTACAGGTATATGGAGAATTTGGCGATTACTTAATAATTTTCTGACCGTGCCAAGTTACAGGACCCAAAAATATAGAACAAAGACAAAAACAACAACAAACGCCCCAGCAGCTTTGGCATAAGTAGATTTCCAATTGAGGTAGGTCGCATTTTCCTTATATTTTTGGGAGAGTAGCGACAAATTCTGGGCTTTGGCATCCATATCTGCTAACACGGCTCCACGATTTATTACATCATCAATATTTTGCACCATGATCCTTTGCACGTCGCCCAATTCGGTGTTGAGAGTGTTTAAATTCCTTCGACTTCGAGAGTCCATCACATTCTTTCTCGCCTTTTGGATATAGGCGTCTGAAATTAGGAAATAATTTAGTTTTTAGTTAATCCCAGATAATAATATAAAATTATCAGCGTCCTTAAGTCTAATCTTACCAAACTCAATGAAAGAATAAGGCCTCGTCGCGGTGTGGATAGATTTTCCAAAACTAGACTGGAATTCTGTCGCAAGGTCTTCTAAATATGTGAAGGATAATCTTTTGGAAAAAGCCTTATCGCACAGGGAAAGGAACACCGTGTCGTTATGAATTAGGTAGCTGGAAAAAGACAGTTAATTATTTTAACTTAAACGTTCATGGTTGTAGTTATTAGTTTGTAAAGTTCAACTTTTTGAGGTTATAAACTTACTGGAAGACGAAAGGCCCCGTTTCAATGGAGCACTGTGGCGGTGACTGCACCGTGAGGCGACGAAATAACATTTTTGCTTGTTGCTGATACTCCACCAAGCTTCGGTCTTGCTGCAATAAGAGGAATTCCGTAGATTGGCCATAAAACTTACGGATTTAACCAAAATTAAAATAGCGAACCTCTTCATCATTCTGCATGGATGCCGCCAGTGGGAGGGAGTCCCGGAGTCGAGTTATCATTGTGAACAGCACCATACTTCCGGTTATCTGGTCGACGAGCCGATAACTTTAATTTAAAATTGCCAGCTGGTGGAAATGGACTTTGTGAGTGACTGTTGTGACTCACAAGTTGAATCTTAACCTTATCACGACTTGTTCCAAACAACGTTACAGTTATGGACAACTACTACTCCGACTCTCCCAACAAACTTGGATGACAATTATATAACAATTTAACAATTTAAAAGTTACGTGTTATTGTTGAGTGATGTTTTTAATTGTGTGAAATCCTGAATGACACGTCTCACAAGCGGCAACCACCACCACCACCGGTGGTGGTGACTCTATGCCATGCAATCAAATGCAATTTCACTCAATTGGATGAACTATTTTACAACAGATCTCTTGTCATATTTTATTCTGTAAAAATATACTACAATTAAGTTCACAAGTTAATAGGAACCTTATGCGGCTGGGTAATCACATTTAAAATAAAACATTATGAAAGGGAAGGAAGTATGGGATTCTCATTCGCAAATGCAAGTAAATAATGCAACTTTCTCCTCGTTTTTCGAAGTAACTGAGGTTCGATGAGGATTACATTCTTTGAAGCACCATTTCCACACCCACCACTTCCTGAAGGGAACAACTTTTCAAATGATTCTTCTTTACGGTCCTTCTCATTATGCGTCGTTTGTATACTGCTCTTCTTCTGCGTCTTCACCACTCCGTCCACAAGTCGATAACAGTCACTGAGGGCAGAAAGGGTGAAGGATTTGTTCCCAACAACACTGTCTGATGGGGTTCCCTGCATAATTCGAAATACATCCTTGTTAATGTTACTCTGCAGAGCTGGGCCTCCATCAAATAGTTCGGGGATCTAGATTTAGAAAAAAATAATAAGAAATACCCCTCGTTACTCGTCATAAATAAGATCTGAGAATATGATTTACAGGTTCCTTACTTGACACGCATTTAAAGAAACGTCAGCCAAGGAATGTTCAAAAGATGAGAAGACGGCATCCTTGGAAAGAAATGATGAGAGTGAGATCAAGGCTGCGACCACTTCAGAAGAGTTTGGATACGACAGGAAATCCCCATTGTACAGCCGACAGACCCACACATAAGATCCCAGCACATTGGCAAGACCTCGACTCATGTGCTCATTTGGTTTCACCCTCTATGAAATTGAGAAATAATTAGTTATCAAACCATACAACTTCCTGGCCTTCAGCGACTTTACTTTACACCCACCGTGAGACTCATCATTGTTGGAATACTCTCCAAAATGGATGGTTGACAATTTCCTTCCTCTTCATCACTTTTCTTGTCCTCCGCCGTTTTCGACAAATCTTGCACCAATTTCGGAGCCACAGGCTGTTTGCACCACCAAGGAATCCATTCCTCTACTAATTCCTCAGCCTTTACGGAAGCTACAAACTGTTGAAATTCTGATCTTTCCTCCGCAGTCAGATTATTCCAAACGGATTCAGCATCCTCTAAATTTATCCCTTGAAGTCGTTGAGCAAGTGGTTCTTCGTCATCCGAGTCCAACTCGTTTTCATCACCCTCCTCAAAAAACTCGTCCTGCTCCTGTGCCTGAGCCTGGAATCGTGTCAGGGTTGTCGTCATATCTTTGACGTCGTTCGAGCTTGCCCGCATCCCTTCCAGTTCCTCTGTGACACAGTCCTTGTAAAAAGACTCGGCGCAAGTTAAATGGGGCCCGGAACGATAGCAGGTCAAGGAACAGTAGCTCAATCCACATCGAGGGCAGACGTACTTGGACAAGTTCTGGCTACACCTGAAATTGGACATTAACTAGGTTAGACGAGGGTGATAAAGAATTTGTAGGTATCAGGTATCAGAGTCTGGCAGACAGACACTTACAAATCACAGGATTTGTCGCGAAGCTTGTTGGATTCCTCCATGATTCTTGAGATCAGTCAACAGTCTATTTATAATCAATCAATTACTTTGTAAAATTAGCCAATTAATTTTATAATGTTTTGTTTAATCGAGGATTGATTAGTTGACGGGACCAACTCAAAACACACGTAAACCTGGTTTATGTGTTAGCCCCGGGAACTAAGGATTGAACCAAAAAGAATATATTATCTCGTTTTACCTCCAAACCCCAGCCGGCAGTTGCAGGAAACTGAGAGTTTAAGGCCGACACGACACGTCTGTTTTTTGTCCAGAATTTCGCCCGTCTTGATTTCTTTCCTGGATGACCGTTGGCTGGACAAGGTTCTCCTCCCTCCTCCAATCCTGCCGACAGATATTTACCTCCTACAACTGCTCACTCGGCAGCAAAAACACTAACAAAATGTCGTCCAGATGGGAAAAAGCTAAAGGTTCGGCAAAAACTGCGTTCTATTCTATTCTGTGTATTGACCTTAAACTGACCTTGTTCCATAATTATGATAATATACTTCGTGATTTGTTTACATACGCAGCGACCGTTGCGGACATGACGTTGGAGAAGAAGCGAACCTTTTACAAATGTGGCGACAAATTTGTCCAACTCAGCGACATCCTGACCTGGCCGGCTTATGCTTTGGGGAAAAAGAGGCTTCCATCCCCACCTGCGAACCTGGGCGTTAAGGAGGGTGGGTAAAAATGGTTCTTAATTCTACGAATGATTGCCAATAATTGTAGTTTGTATTCTGTGTAGATGACCGAATTTGCCAAGACCCTGTCCTGAATGATAAGGTCAGCTTATGGCGTGGAGACATTACTTTTTTGGAGGTGGATGCCATTGTCAATGCTGCCAATAGCAGTCTTCTCGGTGGGGGTGGAGGTGAGTATCAAAATATACATTATGCTGCTCAGGATTTTAATTAATTTTTTAATTGAATTTTTATAGTTGATGGAGCCATTCATCGAGCCGCAGGAGGATTATTGTACGACGAGTGTGAAACCTTGAATGGTTGTCCTACGGGACAAGCTAAAATTACTGGAGGCTACAAACTACCTGCAAAATGTATGCGATAATATTTTAAAATGCATTATAATTCTATACGATTCGAATATATTTATGCATCTTGATTTAAGGGTGCATTAATTCTTAATTATTAATTTGGTAAAATTAGATGTGATTCATACTGTTGGCCCACAAGGGGAGTATAAGAGTGATCTCGAGAAGTGCTATAAAAATTCATTTACTTTAATGCTTGAAAATCATCTCAAAACTATTGTAAGTTTTAAAATTGTGACCTCGTGACTTGACCTAATTTACATTTTATTGGTTTATTTCATGTACAGGCTTTCCCGTGCATTGCTACAGGAATTTATGGTGAGATCAACTTGTACAAACAAGAGTAATTTTCACACTTTGTCATCACAAAATATTTTCTCTACCTACAGGCTATCCCAACGAGGCGGCTGCCCATGTGGCTCTCTCCGTTGCTCGAGATTTCGTAGAGTGTTACCCAGAACACGTACGTACATTATATACACAAAGAAGCCCAGCACTAAGTGTAATTATTATTGAATGATTATTATTACTCAATCAAGGTTGATCGAATCATCTTTACCACATTTCTCGAAGTGGATGTAAAGGTCTATGAGAAACTACTTCAACTGTACTTCCCTGTCACTCTCCCTCCAAATGAGGATTCTCCAGAACGACAAAGCCCACAGAAGAACCTGTCACAATCTCCAGAATCGAAGATATCCAATTTGAATGACCCGTTACAGTCCCCAGAATCAAAAACGCTCAAGGAGGATTCGCCAAGGGAGTCCAATAAGACAAGCCAAGAAGCACAGGACTCGCCACAGAAAACGGCACATGACTCGCCACAGAAAATGTCGCAAGGCTCGACGCAGGAAATGTCACAGGGTTCTCCAAAACCGGAGCCTTTGTAATTGGTTTATTCAACGCATTAATTGTTACTCTTTCTTAACTGGTAGTTGATTCTAAAAATATTTACTTGTTATCCTTTACTAATATTTCTATTCAAAAATACAACTTTTTGTTAACTGTTTGCGACTAGCAATATTTAGTAATTCATTATTCATTGTCGTTACTATTTTGCACAATTATTAGTACTCTAATGAAGATGATATATAATTTAAGTTTAACTATTCAACACTTTTTGAAGAAACTCGTCAATTTTTATAAACTGCCAAGTAAAATCTACAGGATAAAGAATAGGTCTCAGGTCATAACGATGGTCTTCCGGGCCATAACTCTCCATGTGACAGGCAGGTGTGAGGACGCTCATCTTGTGTCGATTTACAGCATAAGAGGTGTAAAAATGTTTCACTTTTCGTGCAATTTCTTCCGGCGAATGCACTCCAGACCAGAGGTTAAGAAGTCGGGTAAACATTGACAAGGGTCCACAAGAGCCAGGCTTTCGTAATTTTCCATAAGTTGACAGCTCATCATAGGTCATCCCCATGTCTTCTTCGTCCGTTTGGTTGGATCCGAGAGGTTTTAGCTCCGCCGTGGGTGGGGCTGTGACAATTCTCTCAACTTCCGAGAATCCGAATCTGGAAACGTAAATAATTATGAGTATGGTTTAATTACTAGACCACTAATTGCCATTAATTAATTATAGCACGTACTTTTTTCCAGCATGAATGATAAAGCTTTTGAGATCCGTTTTAGAGATGCCCCCAATTGGATTCAAGTCGGCAGAGGAGCAATCATATTTTGTAAAATAACCACGGATTGCTTCATCCACATTTGCAGTTCCCAACGTGAGAAGAAACCTGTGATCATCATTATTATAAGGAACTTCCTATTAGTTGGTGGATCAGTGTGATATTATACTAAATGAATTACCCATCCTTTCCCATGGACCAGGGAGCGAGTTGTGCAAAGAGGTAAGAAAACACCATTCTGCTTCGAGCTTGAACATTTTGCAAGGCCAGGTTTTCCGCACGAGTTCCCGAAAAACTTGGCGAGGCGTTCGCGTTCCCATTTCCTCCAAGCGCCTTTGCAGTTTCTTCCACAAACGTGGTGCAAACGGGGGATATGTTTATTTCCTTATGTGTACTGAAACATGAAAAGGAAATATGTAAGACATTCCATCGATGTCCAAGTTTCTTAAATGTACCTTCCAATGGCTCTGGCAAGAGATTCAGCACGTTCTCGCGTCTCCTCTGAAGAATTGACACTTCCCATGTAGCATGTCGTAAGGAGGACACCCGTCAGTTCTCGAGCATCTTTCGGAGTATATTCCGAATTCTTCACAACCTTCCTGACATCTCTTAATACAGCGACAGCATCCTCTCCACCCTCACCCAATTTGTGGAGTATGATGGACGACATGGAGTACACAATTATGGCAACGGATGACGAGTCCACACCCCCACTCAATGGGAGGAAAAACCCAGAAGCCGCAGAACGGCGTAGATAGTCCCACAACCAAAGAGCT
The DNA here is from genome assembly GCA_036491905.1 of Folsomia manolachei. Taxonomy (NCBI): domain Eukaryota; kingdom Metazoa; phylum Arthropoda; class Collembola; order Entomobryomorpha; family Isotomidae; genus Folsomia; species Folsomia manolachei. The sequence goes on from JAAXNX010000433.1 coordinate 18,724, forward strand.
GGTCCACGAGCAATTTCTTCCTCTGGGGAGCAAAAGCTAGGATGACCTATTCTTGGTGTGGGTGGAATGTTTGTCGCCAGCCGACTAAGTCCCCAATCCACATCCACCAATGGGTATGATTTTGTCCGAGCAGCAATCAAGGTGCGAGAGCGGATACAGGTTTTATAACTTCGAATCTCATCCAAGGCAAAGGCTGCGGTCAGTACTTCCTACAAATTTTAAAATATATTTACATATCTACTCCAAACACTTAATTATTAACTAACTCACCACATCCTTGAGTGAATACTGCTCCCCCAATTGAAGAACATCCCCATTAAGTACAATTGTAGAGCACCCATTCATGTAAACCCTTTCTCCATCACATCCCCTCAGATTGGAAAAGACGTAGAGACACCCACACTTTGCAGAGGCCGATTTAATAAGTTCAAGGGCGTAGGAGGCCTTTCTTATCTCAGCATGAGAACCCGAACCATTAAGAATTATCTCTGCACCTGCCAGAGTCTGCTGGATATGAGAGCTTTCCGGATTCCAGAGTTCTTCACATATTTCAAAACCAATGACAGTGTCTCTCAGTTGAAGTAGGGCGTCTCCAAAGGGAACCGAGCGTTGCGAGGTCACGCTTCGGATGATCTCCGGCAAGATGTGGTCTTCCAGAGTTCGTTTCTTTGTCCAACCCGTGAACCATCGCGACTCCCGATAATTTCCGTCATCACATAAAATCTGCTTTGGACGGATAAACAGCAACTTCCTGTCAATCAATATTCAATCAATGAGAAACCCATTCATGACAGTATCTATGTTTGGGTTACCGGGTAACCGTTACCCACCCATTCAGAAAGATGACCCTGCAATTGTAATTGACTCCATGATGGTTCACCGGCATCCCCACATCCATGAGGATATCTTGACACCCAGGATGAGTGAGGAGTGTCGCCAACACCTCCCAGGAGTGGGTGATGGTGTCACTCTCATAGAAATGGTCTTGGCAGGAATATCCCGTAATCTCCAGTTCTGGACCACATCGGAAACGGGAGGCCTGTCGTTTAGCGAGTTCCACGCTGGCCAGGATTCGACCCAGATTCCCTTCGAAATCCAGTGCAAATTGGTTCAGGGTCACCGCGGATATCGTGGCTAAAGACATGGTGCTTATCCAGAAATTGTCAGAGCAGGATGATAATTAAGTTGTTGCAGGGTGGAATTGGTGCTGGAACTGACTAAACTTGTTTGATCGATGGTTGTACCGGGCAGAGATGGACTCCACTGCAGTTATGGATCAAACATTGGGATAACACTTGTGTCACGTAAGTTGTGCTAATTTCATGCAAGATAAGAGAGACAGACAAGTGGAGAAAGTCTTTTCCCGGCCAGTCTTAACAATAATGAGACCGCCACAACAATGCATTCTCATATTTTTTCATATACTTCATTTTTTGGCATTCTTAAACGTATTTTACTGATATGCAAGTAAAGAGAAGTCTGAGATCATGAAACAAATTCAATTAATGGGACAATTGCAGGATAAAAGATTAATTTTAGAAGGGCATAGTCATCAGCAGAGATAAACTGTGTTTGTTAGTGAATATTATCAGGAACAAAAACAAGTCTATTAGATTGATGCTGAAAATGAAATACGAGTAGAAAAAGTAATTCAGCCATCTCGTCAAAACTGGTAATGCTTTACTGATTCATAAATTTGACAAAACTTGATTATCATGAGCTGGAACATTATTTGGATGCGTGAATTGGTGCCATTTGCCAAAATACAAAAATTTGGCAAAGTATCCCGAATTCGAAAAATTTTGAAGGGTTTCGTTGATGCTTCTCCCTTAAAACCAAATAATTTTGTTTGATTTTAAGCTGGTTTACACCAGTCATCAGTAAATCAGCAATAGACTTCGACCCTGCACTAGTACAATCCTAGGGCCCCATTTCCGGACAAGTCCGGAAATGGCTCAGTTCACAAAAATGAAAAGAGTTTAGGATTGCACATGTCCATCAAATAACGATTTGTTAACCCAGTGTTCACTCTGGGGATCCTCATGTCCAAGAAAGCACGATTTGATTATAGTGAGTTCTCCCTCCCACTGGCCTTATATCAAAGTCCGTAATATCATTCCTAAAACATCCAATCAATAATGTTTGTTTAGACGGATAAAACTGGATACCTTGAAATATTCAAATTCCCATTAAAGTTTACTACGTCGTATGTCTTATTTCCTAAAATCTTTATCCAGTTAGCTTCGGCTGCTCTTCTACCTTCTCCAAGAAAAATATGCCCTTTAGCATCATAATATTCATAATCCGTTCATTGCAAGTTTCAAGTTTTTGGTAAAATCAACAATGAGCCAACATGGATTTTATTCAGTGCTTTACTTTTTCTTCCCCATAATGAGAAAAACAGACATCCATCTCAACTGAAGTCAATCCTGTTTGTAAAATCATGTAAATATTTCACCAACCGAGCAAATCTTAAAAGGTTTATCATTTCCGTCTTGGATCTGAAACTATCCTTACTTGAACATGTACATATGTGTCATGAGGGTGCATTACCCTGAAACGGTTAAGAACAAGAAGGTGTCAAATATCCGTACAAAACCAAAATCATATTACAGCTTTGGGCTAAAGGGCAGTGGAAAGCGTGAGCAATAAAATGTAACAAGATTTCCTTTCATGTTTACTCTCAGAAACAAAGAAATCTGAGCCGAGGCTCAAATCTAACTCTTGACTTTTGACTCATTTCACCTCATCTTAAAAGTACAACTTGTTACTTTGTTTTTCTTCCACTCACTTGTTTCATATTTGGTCATTATTGTTCATTCATAGACTCCAGTAAATATATAGAGGACCCAAGGAAAGGCAAAATAAATTTAGGCTTGTTCAGGGATGAAATCTGCTGGAGCGACATTTCTACTGAGGTTGCTAGCAAAAATGGAGCATAGTTGAGATTTGTTTCTTTTCGTTTATTGAGCCCTGCCCGACCTTCACACTCAATTAAGATTCGTTAAAGTTAATTAAATCTGCCCATTGCATTGTGAGATACTGGTGGACTTCTAGTCGTATAATCTAACAGTGGAATCATTAACTTACAATTACAGTACAGTCTGTAACTGGAGTTGTAAGAAACTTGAGATTTCTATTAAACCATACAAATTTGAACATTTTGTTATGCATTGCACTTTCAAGAGTTTCATTTTGTGACGTGAATTTTAGTGTTCAACTAATTTCGTAGTGGTGCGGTGTGAAATCTTGAAATAAACTTTTCATACAAATCGGTTCATTTCATGCACATTTTGCATGATAATTTGGACTCAAACCTAAAAAATTTGAATGTCGAACTTAACTAAGCACCCAGTCCAACAATGATTCGTTCCTCCCACAGCGGTTCAACAAAAGGACGAAAATCAGGAGGAAGTGGTGGGCGTGGTTCCAGGAAACATTCAGGGACAAAGAGAGCAATAACCAAAAGAAGTCACAAGTGTAGCACGAATAATATTGACAACCATTCGTTGGAGTTATCCAAATCGGTCCTTAATAAACTGAGTGCCATATCGCCAAATTGTTCGGGAGCCGGAGGAAATCGTGAACGGGAAAAAACGCAAAGGTGCAGAAAAACAATATTTGTCGATTATTTTGCACTCGGTAGCTAAATTATAATTCATGGACAGCGTGAATACAGCGTTTGGAACGTTACGAACTCTGATTCCAACGGAGCCTGTTGACCGGAAATTGTCAAAAATCGAGACGCTGCGACTTGCCACCTCCTACATTACCCATCTGTCCCTACATGTCCTCCAAGGTAAACCATACTCCTACCAATAAGTCAATAATTTATATTTGTCTGTTTCTGACTTATCTTTCCCTGCCACTCAGATCCCGAACATTTTTCATCTAACCCAGATGCTGGCGAAGATGCAGCCTATTCCAGTACAATCTGTACATTTTGTATGTCAGACTCCAAAAAAACTGTACGTAACATTTTGGCGTATTGTGCCTTGATTAATTTGCAGTATGATTGAATTATCTTATCCCCGTCCATAATTTCTAGAAGCATTCCACTCCTCCGGAAGTTCCTGGAGTTTCGCCAACCGCACCCATTTTGTCCAACAGATACCACAATCTCCTACACTGTGCAGCACATCATTTTAACACTAATTATGGTGAAGATATGGGCGGTGTTCCTTACTACTAATTGAATGTATTTTATACTGATTTACTGCAATGCCGAGACAATTTAAAGTTTACATTAACCAATGTTCCTCAAAGCCATCAACTTAGAAAGTTGTGGCACTTTTTACTAAATCGCACTACAATAATTCACATAACGCTTAACGCTAAGTTCAATAAACAAACTTCTAAAAATAACAGCTATATAAATTATTAAGTGGATTTAGTCACAGTCACCCAACCATACTTAGCTTATGACTAAATTGATTCTTTACCCCTAAAATTGTCTCTTATCAATACTCTGCTTGAAGTAATGCTCTCGCCAGTCTATCTCCGTACTGAGCCCCCACAATCCCTCCCAGATAACCGAACAAAACCGCAAAGAATCCTTCCTGTGTAGGACTGATAAGCCCACCCAAAAGTTCTCCGGCCTTGTAGCCTCCTTGTGCACAAAGATATCCACCCACCCAACCTCCAGCTATGGAACCACTCGTTTTTATTACCGAAGGCCCTACCCCTTCGTCCCTGTACACGCTGGCAGATATGCGCAGCAGATCAATGAGCATGGCGGCAGGAAGGGCGTAAGTGTCGACATACCCTGCATGAGTCTCCATCGTCTTGAATGCTGTGAGTCGGCGGCCAACCTTGTATAAATGTCAAACATCGTTAATACATTTCTCGACTAATTTATGCATAATTCTCACACACACCTGCAGATCATAAACTTCCCACCAGTGTGAATTTCTGGCTGTTTTCATAAGGGCATATCTATGATCCGGGATAAGTTCGAAACATCCTGCACCCTTTGTAAGATTACTGGCGATAACGACGAGCTTTGAAATGACCGTCTTTGGTTGGGATTTATTATCTCCCATTATTATTGTGGCGTGGGTGGGGCAATAATTGTGACCTGAAGGATAGCCAGTGTTAATTACATTACAAGAAATGTCTTAAATACCATTCAATAAATATTACCAAAATGGAAAACTACTTTCACTTCCTTGCTTGGTGAAAGTTTGCCAATATTTTAAGGAATCTCTCTCACTCTCTTTCTTTCATAAACCAATCCAGTGAGGATACATTGTCACATAAGTATTTTTAATTGAATGGATTATATTTCAGTTTGAATTATTGTCATTCACTTTTCTTTTTCTGATTGCAATAACTTTCCCACGATGAAATGAAGATGATTTACACGTGTTGGGTTTTCTTTTTGTCCTGTGTAACACACCAAAGCAATACATGCAGTAGATTGATACTGAAAGTGAATTAGAACAAGTAATTCAGTCATCTCGTCTAATCTGGTAATGCTTTTCTGATTAACCACACAATTTGACAAAACTGGATGATCATCATGCCACTTTTTATTTTGGGTGCCACTTGCTAAAATATGGGAATTTGGCAGAAGATGTCAATCTACGGCGCCATGGCTTAGTTGGTTAAAGCGCCTCTCTAGTAAAGAGGAGATCCTGGGTTCGAATCCCGGTGGTGCCTAGAACCTCAATTTTTGTTCCCATGAAGTTTTTTTATTTTGCAGAGGTCATTGAACTTTTCTTTTTGCAACGTGCAGAGTTCATCGAACCAAGGTTTAGTTTTTCGGCGTGGCTCTGCCTCCCTCCCTCACTTCCACCTCAACTTTTAGACAAGAAGGATTAATTTCTCAACCCTTTCTGGAAATTTAAAAGTTTTTCGAAAAACCTCCAGTTATCTCATCCTCCAAGTAGTACATGGAGAAAGTGTCGGAATTATTGATAAGTCTGAAAGCCTCACCCATCACGGATAACCAGCGAGATTTACAATCATTCAGAAGAAACTGACTCACAAGGGTCACGGAGGGCAGTTCTTCGTCACTGTCGCCATCTTGAGCTGGTCAGCTTTTAAACTGGTAAGTTTTATTAACAAAGGAGTTAAATATGAATACACAAGCAAAAATCTAGCATGGAATTGGAACGAGTGTTGTTTATTATTTGTTATTCATTAGTTGCTCATTTTTTGAAATTTTAGAAATCATTTTCATATCAGAAATCAAGTGTTCGTTTGAAGGGTGTGGATCAACTTATTACAGGAAAAACCATTTACAGCGTCACGAAGCTACAAGACATTCACAAGTGGGTGGGGATTACAAGTGAGTTATGTTGTAGTAAATTATTTCCCGATATCTTTCATTGATGTGCTGGGAGGTTTGATTATTAGCAATTTGTCCTGTTAGATGTACTGTCGACGGTTGTATTCGTTGGGACATCTTCAAGTTTATCCTTTCATAACAAAAGGCTACATAGCGAAAAGAAATACCCCTGCGCCCAGTGTCCAGAACAGTATAGTAAAAATTTTCAATTAAAGGAACACGAGTATTGTCGCAAAGACGGGATAACTCCACTTTTCACGTAAATAAAATAGATTTTATTATAAATTAATAATAATAAAGTCGATCAAAGCATTAATTTTTTTATAAATTGCAGGTGCGGGGCTAAAGGGTGCAGTAAAGAATTCCAGTTCCATACACTTTTGAAATCTCATCAGAAATTACACAGGAAACGAAAGGTGTCCGGTTCAATAGAAGAATACGTAGTCAATCAACGTTAGGTAAGGTAAGTGTTTTTGGTTTTGTCTAGATTAATTTATTGGTGTGTACTGGATAAGCGTGTTTTTTCGGCCTAGTCGCACTCCCACCCCCTTGTCGCGCTTAGAAACTAAAATGGAGGAGTTGCAAATATTTGGTGAACCCCAATTATTATTTTTCTTGACAAAAGAAATACACTTTTCATTTCCATTCTGACCAAAAATTGGAATTCATTCGAACCCGTCCAATTCCTTGAGCAGCTTGATTCAAAAATAAAAAAATATTTCCAAGATGCAAAACTTCGGAACACAGAGAGAAAAGAATTGGCTTTATCAACCACTGCAAACATCCTCCATATAATTCTCACCAATCTTATCAGAGTGAGATGATTAAAAACCTGGATTTGGCAGAAGATGAGGATCACTTCACAGATTTACATGATGAAGCCCAGAAAATCGCACTTGACTTTTTCAGGAATAAAACTGATGGAAACCATTTACCTTCCAACATTTTGAACCAGTTTGCAGAAGAACTTGACCAAAATATGGATGAGACATACCGAGAGGAATTGTTTAATGTTTTCAAGCTCAAATTACAAGATCGAGGATTGGGTACTGAGACAGCAATTTCAGATGCGAGAAAACTCTACAAAGAAGAAATGACCAAACATTATAACAACACGGAATTTATGCGTCCCAAAGAATTGGATGATCTTCACACTCGTATTTCAAAACTAGCAATTAGCTCTTGTTTGGCTAAAGCTCCTCTCAGCGGGACTGAGCTCAATAAGCTGGAGACTGCATTAGATGAAAGTTACGCCCCCTACAAAGAGGACAACGATAGAAATGTTCCAGTCGACCCAGCCATCGGAATTGATTTGGGGACAACCTACTCTTGTGTTGCTGTCTATCTGAAGGGGTCCGTTAAAATCATTCCAAATGCTCAGGGAAAGAATACGACTCCCTCTTATGTCAGCTACAAAGAAAACGGAAGTTTGGAAAGTGTTGGGATCCCTGCCAAGGAGAAGGCGTATGAACATGCGGAAAATACTGTCTATGACGCCAAAAGGATTATTGGACGTAAATTTGACGACCCCGATTTGCAAAACGACATGAAATTTTGGCCGTTTACAGTCGTGGATGACAAACAAGTTCCCAAGATTGAAATTGCACGCAAGAAACTTTACCCGGAGCAGATTTCCGGCGAAGTTTTAAAGGAGATGAGAGCTTGTGCTGAAAACTTTTTAAAGTGCACCGTTGAAAATGCCGTTATTACCGTCCCCGCCTACTTTACTGATGGACAACGCCAAGCTACAAGTATGTTTTTTGTAAAGTTTTTATCTTGAAATTACTTTAAACATTCCTTTTAAAATGATTTTGATGTAAATTTTTAAATATTTTATTATAGTTGATGCTGGGGAGTGTGCCGGCTTGAAAGTGCTCAACATTCTGACTGAACCCGTCTCGGCTGCTGTGGCTTACAAACTACAACACAATGAAGACCATACTCGACACGTCCTGACCTTTGACTTGGGTGGAGGAACTTTTGATGTTGCCGTGTTGAAAATAATGAGAGGAAAAATTGAGACGCTTGGAGTGGATGGAGACACTCATCTCGGAGGAGAAGATTTTGATCAAAATGTTATGAGATACTGCACCCTGGAATTCCAAAGGGAACATGGAATCGATCTTATGGATGGTAAAGATTCTACCGTGGATAAGGAAAGGCAAGAGGTTCGTCGAGCCTTTGAAACGGCTTCAGCTGGAATGTGAACGACGAAAAATTGAGCTCGCATCCTGTCGCTCAGTGGACATTGCAGTGGATGGGATGTATAATGAGGCCGGGGTCAGCATCGACCTCAAAGTGACCCTTTCTCGAGACAAATTTGTAAAGAAAAGCTTCATCATCTTCAAATTTGCCTTTCATTCCTTCATTATAGGAATCCACACATTCTTGGGTAGCGTTCCAATTCAATGTTTCACTTGTTGTGTCATAACCTTTGGCTTTAGAAAAAATGAACCGGTTGCACCACTTGTGTATTTGCTTATTTTTCATTATCATTAAAAATTTCACACCGCACCAAAATCATTTAAAATTCTGGACCTTGGATTCTAAACGAACTGATTACATGGCCTTCGCCATGTCGAAAAACTTGTCGGCAGACTTGTGGTGAAGCTGGGTCATTGTGTGTGAGGCGTAAGCCGAACCCCTGAACCCAGGAGTAGCCCAAGCTGCGTAAGGTTGCTGGTTAGGGGGAACAGTGTAGTCATTAACACTTTAGTATTGACCCGTGACTGGTCATGCCTGTTCTCCCGTGGATCCACAACTGGAGGTTTTAAAGGGGTGTGAGACACTAGTGGGTGCCAGGTTTGGGCCACTGTGATTGCAAAAAGCTCACACCCACAATAGGTTCCAAAATTTCCTATCCAACTTCATTTTAAACTCAAAAAGTCATTGATTAAAAAGGATTTATTACAAATATTATTCGGAACAAAGTTTAGTTAAATTATCCACAGAATATCAAGAAAAATTAGTTATTAGAAAAGACTTTGGCGTGCGTTTTTATTTCCTATCCCTTTTATTAAATACCCACGGCCCTGGAATGATTGTTTTCCTTTTTATTATCTGTAAATGTAGATGGCTGCCGCACAGGGCCACGCTTGGCAGCAAGAAGTTGTTGATGCACAACATCAAGTCGATCTTCTGGAACAACAAGAAAGATTTGCTCAACAACAATTAACAGGCATTCAGCAAAATCTAGCCACAGCACGCCAACATTTAACAGCATTACAACAGCAACTTCCAAATCATGTACATCATGATCAAGCCTTGTTGGATTGTTGGGAATGGGACACGGAAACTGGTGACCCAATTTGTTTTCCTCCACCCATCACCTTGCAAGGGGTAGGGGTTCAAATGATTGATGGCAACGGGCTTCCGTTACAACGAGCTTCAAACAATATATTAAAAATAATTTATCAATGCATAGAATTTATATATAATCAATTGTAACAAACTTTGTAGGCTGGGCGCGATACATTCCACATTATAGCTTCAGGGTAGATGGAAATTACAAGTTCTCTACAACACCTTTGTTTGCAGAATTTGTTGACAAAATGCATGACAATGAAGTTCACACATTTACCCTTGACTGTAATTGGAATGTACCTGCTGGAATCCACTTGCCACAAGGTCAATTGAAACGCTCGCATTCCTTGGCCATGGATTCTCTTCTTTGTATGATATTGAAGGCGGATATGAAGAAGATAGAAGTTGCAGCTGCATATGACAACCGTTTGTTAATAGTCAAAAAAAATAACAATGCACTAGTTCCTTGGGATCCGCCTGGCGGAAGGAATTCCGAATTTCCATTAAAGACCACCATATTTGACGACGACACATTTAAACAAATCACCAGGCCGAAAGATGGTATTAGAAATCGCGAAAATACAAATTATACTTAACGGAGAATGTAAACTTGGGCATTTCAATCCTGTTTCATAGATTTGATTCGTGACATCAACAAAAACGCGAAGTTCATGGTTACTGGCCCAGGGACATTTTGGTGTCGTTACGCAAACTGTTCCGTGACTGGACCCTGCTTACCAGGACAAGCGTCAGTAAGATGGGGTCCTCTTCCACATCAAATTATTCACCAACAGAAGCGATACACCTGCAGAATGGGCGATATAGTTTACCAAGTCCATTGCCAAGCTTGTTTATCTGCTCCTGTACCGGCTTATACAAATTACGTTGGTGAAACTGATATGGTAAACTTTTATTACATTAGTAAAGAAAATCAACACTTAACAATTATTTTATTGCGTTTTTAGGAAGAAGACAAAGGAAATGGGGCACATAGCCGATTTAGAGGACACGTGAGATTATTCAGTAATCGATCTCTTGTAGGCTTGTTTCCCGACGGTCCCAAATCTGCCTTGTGTCGGGATGCGGTGTCAACCTTCGTGGATCCTAGGCCTCGACTTGACAGCGCTGGAGTACTTAAAGATGTGGCTGTCCACTTCAACCATCTGCATACTCCAGAAGATCGGAGATATACAGTACTGCAGCAAGGTTTTGATCGCAATAGGGCAGGTAGAAGAGCAGCCGAAGCTAACTGGATACAGATTCTAGGAAATAAGTCGTACGATCCAGTAAAGTTTAATGGGAATTTGAATATTTAAAGGTATATTGTTGCCAGTTAATCCGTCTAAACGAACATTGAGTATTGATTGAATGTTTTAGGAATGGTACTACGGACTTTTGACGTTTACAAAATGATACAAGTCCAGTGAGAGGGAGAACTCACTATAATCAAATCGTGCTTTCTTGGACATGAGGATCCCCAGAGTGAACACTGGGTTAACAAATCGTGGATTATTTGACATGAGGATCCCCAGAGTGAACACTGGGTTAACAAATCGTTATTTGATGGACATGTGCAATCCTAAACTCTTTTCATTTGTGAACTGA
>JAAXNX010000434.1:0-26765 GCA_036491905.1 Folsomia manolachei
AGCAGCCCACAATCCTCCGTGACTATTCCTCTAACTTCTTCAAGTCCACATTTTTACCAGAATCTCCTCCACCGAACCACATGAACGGCCCCAACGCTTCATATTTTCTTACCATTCACCTCTTTGCGTTGCGTGCTCTGCTCCTCACCTTTCTTGACTCTTATAAAAAATGCCCATATAGCCACCAACTACAGCTTACACACCCTTAAAATATCTTGATAATGAATGATTTTCAGCCAAATTAACCCCACAAACTGTCCTTGAAACCCCACCCCCTGATTTTGACTAACTAAGCTCCAATGTACAGAGGGGACCCAGTAGCGTGAGTTTGGTTGGTGCTTTGGGCCCAAAAGAGTTGGGGTCTGGTGGGTTGGGTGGTTTTGGCAGAACTTCTCCTGGATTCGGTCGGAGGTTCCGGAGAGTTTAGTCCAACTGCGGCAGTTGTTTGACAGTGTTCACGTTGGGACATTGATTACATTGCAAGTGGTAGTGGTGTGAGAGTGCACCATATAAAAACCAGAATCTGAATCACGTTTTGCATTTGCAATTGTATCTCACTCATCTCGGAAAATCCGTAGAGGAATATTTGGCAAAGCATGGGCTCTTTGAGCCAAATATAATAAAACCATCTCCCATCAGAAGCACAGGTGTGTGGGAATTACCAGTTAACGAAGAAAGACTCAGGTGAAAACTCCACGGCCCACTAGTCACTGGTGGATGACTGGCTGGGAAAAGTTTGTAATATTCGGAAAGAAACAAGAAATATCAAAGTGTTTTACGGGAGGTTTGTCAAAAACGTTGTGTGCCATTGAATATTTTGGCAGTCCTGAAATTCTGAAGGAAACTGTGTTCGAAACAAGTGGGTGAGAGTGACAAATCCTGGTTAAAGGAGAAAGTTGATTAAGATTGAAGTGAGTAAAAGTTTGGAAGTGACAAAAACCCAAAATGTTTAAGATTTTGGTTTTAACTGGACTTTTGTCCCTTGGAGTTATTGGATCCTCCGGTGATCGAGGTAATATTTTTTAATTGGGTTTGAGATAATTTTGCTAATTTCTTGGCAAATACGGTCACAATTACGGGATTATGGTTCTAAAATCTAAACTGCGATGTGGCTGAAGAGAAGAAGAATTTCTCAAAGATGTAAATGCTGAAAGATCGCTAAAAATCTGTAATTAACTCAATGGCGTTTAGAAAATTGGAAATAATCGTGCTTTAAGAATTTCCGGATAAATTTCGAAATTAGGATTCGGATTATTGCCGGAGATAAATATGTGAACCCATTCATCTGGCGTTTATCAAGCAGTGAAAGTAAACTAGCCCAAATATTTCAATACACCTTTTCCGAACGTGTTGAGTAACGCTTTGGAGCAAAAAACGGATGCAAAAATGCGAATTAGTCATCTCATTCATCTTATCTGTATTTGTATCGTGTTCTTAAGATGTCCTGGTCTGACAGTGTCACAATTAAGTTGTTAAAACTAACTTATTAACATTCCTATCTGACGCAATGTAACCTTTTTAAAATGGGAAATCCTGATGCTTTTTTGCATTCTGTAAAGTTTAGTGCATCTACTACCTTTACATTTTCTTGGAAATATAACGATGCAAAAAGCTGAGGGATGATGTCAGCCAACTACGAAATTATCTACCTAAAGCAAGAACAGTATACCTTAACGAAAAAAATTGATTTGATTACTGAACGCACGGAACTGGATTATTTTACGACACAGCCGGACAAATTACATTTAAATTACATATTCATTCATTATCCGTGGGAATTTCTGAACGTTTTGCTTACACACAAAATTCACAGGTTAAACTTAAATCAAACCAAATCTTGGTTTGGTTACATATTCATTCAATGGTTCGATTTCAATGTCAAATTTAATATTTATTTCTGATTGTTATAAAAGTTATAATGCAACCATAACTAGGTCGTGATAAGTCAAGGAAGTAAACACTAAATACACACAAGCCCACGCGTCAATTCCAGGAATTGTTTCAAGTTCTAGAACGAATTGAATGAATTCAATTGATGCAGTGTGGCATTACTAAAAAAACCTTAGATTTTCATCTAAACCATCATGTTTAGGATTCTCCGATTTACTTTTTATAAATTTCCCATAATGAGATGATCATTTAATGAAATACCTACACGAGATAATTAAAGTGTTTCAATAACCATCTCATAAATAGGGTCGTTCGCTAATGGTGGGGTAGGTTTTGGGATATTTTTCTGCTCTTTTCCTGCATTTATCTATTTCATTTCGTACCCCAAAGTCAATAAAGGTAATGAATAATCGATGCAAAAGGTAATTTAACATTTATTCCCGGCCTCGATAAGAGTTATTGAACTTTGAGCGGAATCAATCCATTCTAAACCCTATACAAACTGCTTACAGGTGAACTAAATCAAATATAAAAGTTAAATGTGGCAGGCACGCGTTCTCCATTGAATTGATTTTTATTAGGTAGATAGATAGGTGAACAATTTGGTACATTTCCGCCATTATCGGAGGGAGGAGGGAAGATCACGTGTGATTTTTACTCAGTTTGCAAGATAGATAAGATAAAAGATTTGACAAGTATTAGTAATTCGCCATGTCACGAATAAAATAAGGTTTTGCTTCATATCAGTGGAGGGTCGTTCTTTAGAATTCTTTGAAAAAATGGATTCCCGACACGTTTAAACTTTCTCTGCCAGACCAGCCCAAAGGGAATAAATCGATACATGTATAGATATCGACCATTTAACTACGGGTTTGCACGCATTGCATGCTTGTCTCTCCCCAAATACACCCACCTCACCAATCGACGCTCAGGTGTGCAGAAATGGGTCACAGAAATTTGGCTAAATTATTATCACCGTGTAATGCCAAAGTTTGTGTTATCCTGTCCGAAATCGTATGAAATGCATTACATTGGAAATGCTCGTTCGCCTGGGCAGCAGGGAAATTATTGACGATGAAATGAATTCGCGTCAAAAATGTAATTTTCTAATGAATGCATGTTTAACTGCAGCACCCCGACCTGAGCTGGTGGACGCGGAGACGGGATACCACGGTCTGATTCGGGAGGACGAGTTGGTCGTTGAAGTCAAACCCAAAATTCGGGCTGTAGGAATGGAAATTTGTGGATTCCGAATTGTCAGTCGACATCATGGCGAAACTCCGTTCGAGGTAAGGAACAAATGCTCGTATTACAAAAATTAAATTGCTCATAAAATATGCAAACTTCCAACCCAACCCCCTGCATCCTACTTCAGTAGAATACTGTAAACCTTGGCGTATCGACGGATTACTTTGAAATGACATTTGCGAATTCGATGGAATTGTCACGTCACTCGAGTTGAGTGGCTCAATATTTGTTTTTAAAGGAACTCAAGTAACTCAACTCATCATATCTCTAACTAAATTAACTTGTAAGTCGCAGAACTAAATAATACGACAAACTTGGCAAGTTGATCCATTGCCGTTGAACAAATACTTTGAAAGACTTGACTACTTTCCTCTTGTTTAAAGAGGAAAGCACACACCTGCCAAATTGCAAATGGTTGTTATGTTCTGTTATTTTTTAATATTGGTCTAAAGTGCTCATACCATTATCCTTGGCATGGGCATCACATTATGGAGACATGGAAGAAGAAAGGATAAATGATGATAAGCTCAAGTTAAGTAATAGCAACAACAAAGTTCCCTCTGTTCTCCTTCGTCTACTTACTCAATCTATTCAAGTCGATTTATCTTCTTTTGTATTGTAAATACGTACTTGTAACAAAAGTGGTGATGCAGTTTGTGTGCAAGATTTATGAGTTCATCAGAATCTATATAGTTGCTGAGTTTTGCTAAGTTCATATCATCCTTGGTTTGGTTTGGTGGTGTGTCGAATGTACTTCTAAAAGCCTGCCAGCCAGTGCAGATAATTTAAGCTGAGTATATTTTATTTTCCAGTTTGACTTATCTATTACTTACTAAAGACACTTTGGTTGTGATATCATATCATATCCGATTCTTTCTGGTACGGCGAAATTGACAGGTTTGCTAGCTTATACTGTAGTTTTGGGTCGTGAGTCATTTATTTCGTAAAAGTTAAACTTTCAAATTCAATTCGACTTTGTGATTTTGAGCATTGTTTCTTAACTCACATTCCTTCCAATTATCCTCTGAAAAATGGTTTCGACACAAAAAATGAGAAAATTCTTGTTTCTCTTAGCTGGGCATGATTTTTTCGCCTCCTGTAATGCTACGTTCCCTGGAAGGAATGGAAAGACTTCGCTAGTTTATGAGCGAAATACGATTTTTTGCTAGTTCTACCAACTAAAAATAGGCGTGTTTGTTATCCGGATATGACGAATTCATTTAGACAAGGATCGTTTTTTTCATTTCAACCATTTGCCAATAATATGCCGTATAGTTAATTTTAGTAATGCCACGTACGTTGCACTGTGGAGAAAAAGTCAAAACCTCTCTAATAATTGCAAACACATAAGTGTGACGAAGTACAAGGGGAGAGTCATAAATATCTGTCTTGTTTGCTCGTTAATTTCGTCTAAATTTGTGCATTTGGTCATCCCGTCTCTCTCATCGGAAGAAAGATGATCTCATTATTTCCTACATAATTTCATTACATTGTTCGTGAAGGTGATTGAAGTCGTGTCCCTCTCAGCGAGAGGTCCATACTGTTTAATTGGTGAGATCGAATTTCATGAATCAAGAATGAAGCGACCAAATAAACAAGTAGTTGCAGTACATAATGTGACTTACCCATCTTCAAACATTTTTGATAAGTAAAGGCGATCACTTTACGGTACATGCTCATGGTTATCTCATCTATCTATGTAATTCCTCGGCTGCTCATCCCATACGTCTCCGTCACCCATAAAACTGATGGCTTTAGAAAATTGTCCAACTAATCCTACATCTTTCTATTCAACCTGTTTTTTCGCCGAATTTGCCTACGCGACAGATTGGACGTTTAGATTTTGGTTTGGATGGATGACAGGCTAGACGCTCCTTGCCTGGGCTGGGCAATTAAATAGTATCAAGACCTTACAGAATAAAAGTAAGCCAGCCAAAGGAGGAGACACATTGAAATTAGTCGTCCTCTGTAGAATTGCCAATGAGGCTAATGGGTCATTCAAATACTGTGTTGGGTGACGGAGGATTACTGCAAAAGAGTCAGGATTGATTTATTTTATGCTAAATACAAAAGGAACTTTTGCTCGAAAGCCAACTTTACCTCAAAGTTTCAACTCCAAAGTATTTAATCAAATATAATCATTGGAAATCTAGGCAGGAGAAAATGCCAAACATGATAATGAATGTTTTTGGACCTTGAAATAAATAAAAAAGAATTGTCCGTCTTTTGTTTGATCCAATGAGAATGAGACATGAATATTTAACGCGAATTGTTGTTAGATTATTGACGAGTTAATGACGGACGTGTTAATTTTCAGCCAGGGACTTTAAAGCTAGCTGGAGTTGGACACAGGCAGGAATAGACGTGAAGCAGGAATTTAATTGTGCTAAACATTTGATGAGGTAATGACTTGTAGCCAGTTCTGCATAATCACAATCAATCAGGAAGGTCTAATTGGGTTTGACTTGTGTAATTGGATATGAAATATTAGTATTTGGCAAATATCAAATATTATGTGTACAAGTCTATCTGTTATTGTATTGTCTGGACAAATCATCAGACAGCAAATAAGTTTTGTCAATGTCAGTCATCTAATAATTACCGTTGACATTTAACAACTTCTTTACATATTTACTTGAATTTCCTGAAGTTGGATACTTGGATATGCCAATTATTGATTTGCTAACGATTGATTTGAAATTATATTACGCTGTCTTATAACATGAATTATACTAAGCAAGATTCCTAAAACTCATTTTATTTGGCGTAAAACCTTTCTCTAATTGATGCTGCATGGAGAACGAAAAGCAATTTAAAATTGCACATCCAATAAAGATTTCTTGGCAGAGAACAGTAGAGTTTGCTTTTTGTTTCACGACTCAATTTTAGATCTTACATGGTTGGCTTTTTGAACTTGAATTGCTCCATAAATTATTTGCAACTCAAGCAGCAGGGTAATAATTCCTGTACTTTACGATCTTTTTATTACAGTTGCAATTTGCAGTTTGTGATTTAACTGATGAAAAATGTTATATTCGTCAATTCTTCATCTTGGCGTAGTTCGCCAATTTAAAATTACTGATTAGTATGCTCGTCATTTCATTTTACCAATGTTTACCAATGTTCTTTTTAACATTTGCCACAACTAATATTACTGCAGCGCAGGCGAAATAATATTTTTTGTAAAATTGGCCGGATTCTTAGGAATGTTACAGAAGTATTTGACTGGCCGGGCGTTTTCAAGTCGATGGGCGAATGAAATATCTGCAAAGTTGAATTTATTTCTATTTTATTACTGTTGCTGAATGACTCAATAGGGTGACTCGCATATTTCATTGTCTGAGCTGTGGGCGTGTGTGATGGATATGAAGAGCAAATCATGCAATTTTACGGAAACTTGAATAAAATTGTCACCATTCTAAGCCGGATATGTCTAGTCCACAATAATTGGTTGAATTGAATGGCTGATGAAAACATTGACGGGACTTTGTTCGTGCTTTATTTTGAATTTACGGAAGCTGATGGATGGAGAAGGAAATTGCACTCGAGAAATGCAATTCATTTAAAGGTGTGAATTCGTTGGATTCTGATCAAATTGAACAAAACATTTGCGCATAATCCTTCCGGAAACAAAACGTCAAGATGTACCAGTCCTTCTAGCGATATTTGTGGTATTTTGTAAATTGCAACTAAATTTATTGTGTTTTGCTTTTTTCTGCACTTTGATGGAATTGCCATAAATTGCACTTTGTGTCAGCTAGTTACATAGAAATGGAAAGTGTTCGAGATGCTGGGTCTCATCTCATGGTTGTAATTTGGCAGAGCGTGCATGGATTGATGCAGCAGGAGGATATAAATCTATCCACGAAGTTTTTATGATTTACATAAACTGAGCACATCTTTTCGTTGATACTTTCCATTTGGCACATCATCGCAGGGTGCGTGGCATTCGTGACATTCTTTTCAACAAAGTTTGGTAAACCATGCGAACGTCTCCATTTCCGTTTTTATTGGGTTAATGGCTACTCTGTCAGCGTGTCAGATCAGATCAGATTGTTGATCATCTGCCAACTGCAGCGAGATTAATTCATTCCCAAACAAATTGCTCGTCTCCATCTGTACATAACTCAAATCCAAATTAGGTTATGCAACCAAATTCTGAGAGGCTGAATCCTGTACTTAAGATGAAATTACGGTAAACAAGGCGTACTGGGAAGACAGACTGGAATTTCCATTTACTTGGGTTGCCCAAAACTTTCACTTTCACTTTAGTGTCTGAATCCAGTATTTTGTTACTTCACTTATCTCCCATTTGAGACTTCATGTCTCTTTTTGTTACTAAATGACGATATGAAACTTTAGGCTTTCTGAAATCCAAGCTTCACCTGGATTCTTCCCCCATGAAAGGAGTTCTGGTTGTCGGAATGTCAGATATTTTATCTGTAAAAAAAGATTGAATGAAAAAATAAGAAAGGAATAAGGTTCAAATCTCGTTTCGATTTTTGTTTGAAAATCGTTTTTTCTTTTTGATCTCAGATAGTTTTCGGTGTTCCTCCCTTTCACTCAAATAACCCCCTTTTATGAGAAGCAGAACCAGTAATTTTAGGTTTTGAAAAAACGGGAAATGTAAGTACATGTTAGGTTTCTTGTATTAAGACACTCCGTCATTTCAGTAATAATGATGTCTCCCAAGATTCAAAGATGATTTGAGCAGTTACGTTGTCTGATTTTCACCACTTTCACCATTGGGGAAATGTGTTAGATAACAACATTTTACAGCCACTGGTGCAAATTAAATTTTGTGGCATTTAGTCATCGATCCAATTAAAAGAATTTGAGGACTGAAACTTGTTTGATGGCCAATAGAAATAAAAAAAATATTTGAAGGAATTCGCCAATTTGGAGCAAAACTTGGGAACATCTTGAAGTTTTTCTAATATGGCTCTATTCAAGCTTTCTCTTTCCTAAATCTTGTTAAATCTAACTCCAAATGAGGTTGGGAGGTGCTGATTTCTGTCCCATTTGTACCCCAAGTTAAGGGATTGGCCTTAATTTATTTTCCTTAAGAAGATCCATTTCCCACCCTCCCTCTAAGTCCCTTATTAGTGGGAGAGAAATGGGAATGGGCCTGTGTTGCTTAATGATATGTTCTACTTTACGATGCCTTACACTTTTATTCATATGAACATAGGTTTACTTCTACTCTACTTACTCCTTATTCATGATATCACCAACTTTCTCTTTTAAGGCTCGTGGAATGTTCCTGAATGTGCGTGGTTCTGTTGAAGAGTACTACTCTTAGAGTAGGAATGGCATCCCATATATATTTTACACCCACCACAATCAAGTCCAAAGTAAAGGAAAAGATTGGTGAAAGTGACTGAGTGAGGAGTTGTGTAGTTGGAGGATGAAATTGACGGGGGATGTGAGAAGTTAAATGAGAAAAGTACGAATCTCATCCAGAAAATGAAGGAAAAAACACTTTTGGGTGACTAATACTTTCTCTTCATCTCATGGGGTACTTCAGTGACTACGGTGGGACTTACTTTCACTCCTTCGAACCATAGTACATGGTCATATACGGATAGAGAGTAGTTTTTTATCAGTTAGTGTAGGATCGTGGATGTTCCAAAGGTTAACTTTAGTTTCCGGAAGCATCCTATTCTTCACAAGTCTGAAAACCGTAACATAACGTAACATAGGTACGATCGTAATGGTTTTCTATACCTACTGAATAGGTATTTGTGCAGGACTATGGTATCAGTCACTGAATATGAGCTTTCCTTGGAACTCTCTGTCTGCATGGTTCGCCCGTGGCAGGGGTATATCATATCGATCCATTTTGGTAGCCCCACCACCATTACTACCACTTGAAATAGACAGGGAGACACAAACTCGCCCTGT
Source organism: Folsomia manolachei (assembly GCA_036491905.1). Taxonomy (NCBI): domain Eukaryota; kingdom Metazoa; phylum Arthropoda; class Collembola; order Entomobryomorpha; family Isotomidae; genus Folsomia; species Folsomia manolachei. Next base: position 9,043 of record JAAXNX010000434.1, read on the forward strand.
TCTTTCTCCCCATCCAAACTTTCCCCTGACTCTCTCCCGTTAACTTGTGTAACATCCCGTCCGTCTGTTTCACTCTTTGGGTGGTTGGGTGACGCATTCACATACCATGATGGAAAATATGATTTCTTTTTTCCTTCTCTATTATAGAAAATAATTAGTGATCTAGTTTTCGATGAAAGTAGACAAATCCTGTTTTATTTTGCTTTCACTTTTGAAATAAATACACCTGGTTTAAGTATGAATGCACGTCTACTTTAACGGCGCATATTGTTGTTTAAAAGAGAAAGTTTTCGATTCACGATGACGGCCCTAGGGTGGGCTATTCGGTTATTGAGTCAATTCAAAGGATACATAGAGGATGGTATTATGTTGTGCTCTTCTGTGAAAAGAGAAGAATGGGAATAATATGCTTTTGTTTAATGAGAGCGAATGGATGGAATTGCTATTCTCCATGTGGTGGAAATATAGTAGAATGATATAGACTCAAGTAGAGAAGCAAGGTTTTAGAAAAATATCTAGCATGATGGTTTTATTATGGCTGACGCAAACCAACGCCGTTTATGTAAGGGAAGCATTATACCTGTCCACCATTTGTTGGAATAATATCAATACAAGGCAGCCTACTTTCAGAATTGTTCACAGCTTTCCATTCTACTCATAGCTTACTGAAAGAGGCGAAATTTCAGCAGGACGCCTTTCTTCGAACTACAATTAATTTGGAAAATGGCAGCCACCTCGGAGGTGGGCTGGCTGGCTTGTCGTATACAACTTACACAAAATACTTGAAAGCAAGGAAAGTTTTACATAGTGCCAGATAGGAAAGTCAAACAAATCCAAATTTTTAAGGGTTGTTTGTATCCACTCATAAATGTGTTATGACTCTGGTTCTGCGGTGGATTTGGTTGGTTCTGCTCTGCCTGACTGTGGTTGTTAACTCAATACTTTGGTAGATTGTTGTCGATATGAATTTTGTGGTGGATTGGGACCACTTCAAAAGTATGCAAAACAAAATGAAATGAGTTTGTTGCGTGGTTGTTGTGCTGTTCCTTTCTCTGGGAGTTTTCTTGTTGGCTTACTAATAACTGGGCTTGGTTATAGGATATCATTTGTATTGTTTATACCTGTGACAGGACTTTGAAATGGGGCACATACATAGGTATGTAGGTGGGGTATTGCTAGGAGTTGATGAGAGGCGTTCCTATGTATCTAAGAGGGCCACAGGAAATTAAGGTTTTTTTGTTTCGTTGTTTTATACACTGGATATAGTTCTTAATATCGTTCTGGCTTTCAAAAATTGTATTATCGGAATCCCGACCCGACCGAATTGCTAATTTTATTAGTCAGCTTTTGAAATGAAGAAAGGAATGAACAATTTTCCAATTTCTCAAGAAAAAAGAACTCGCAATAAAAAAATAGTTTTCTTTCTCCACTAAAACAGACAAACTTCCTTTTTTGTAACGTTGTGGCGATGAGATGCGGTGCGTCGTTGTCTTTGTTTGGCTGGAGGGGAAAGTTGGTAGATCCAATGGAATGGGTTATAGTGAGCATTGTGTAAGTACTCTTCATACCAAGGGAGAAAGTTTAGTTTGGGTTGAATTTTCTCAGCAGAAAGTTGTGTATTTGAGTTGGAGTTGAGGTTGGATTGGGATGAGATTCGATGTCAAGGGGAACATACAAGTTAACACTTATCTCGATTAGTATAGAATAGAATGGAAGAATATGAAAAATGGCACGTGCACCACCACCAATACCATCTCCTGCCGTATCTGTACATTGCATGGGAGGGAGGGTGAGGCAAGGGGACTTTCACTAGGTTCGTGACACGTTTCTTGCATTCATTTCCAAATTTATTATGTCCTTCTTGGCTGTCATTTCCTATTTGTTGTGAGAGAGATAGTGTGTTGTTCATGTTTACATCATCACAACTATGTGGATGGATTATGGATGGAGAATCGTGTCTGTTCTCCCTCAATGTCCATAACTGAATGTCATACAACTCGCCTGGAATTCGGACTCTAGACAACTTTCTCTGAACTGAAATGGATGGAAAGTGCTGACTCACATGATATGCTACACTTTCTTACGGTTGGATAGATGAAATAAGCACTTATGTACTTGGACGTGTTCTCTGAGTACTAGGAATTTTTATGATTTCATTTCTTGTCCTGTTCCTAATGCATTTTGGTTGACATGTTCCCATAATCTAGAGTTTTGTTGTGTTGAGGCGTTTCAGAACATAAATTCATTCCTGTTCCGCACGAGACTATTGAGAACTTAGTTCTAGTAAATTTCTCATAACTTAATGCAATACAGTTGTGTCATGTTCATTAAAGCAAATTCTATGGTGTGGTAGATGGATAGAGTCTAGTATTGACTTTTTCTTAATATTCAACATCCAATTTTCAAAACTAAAACCAAATTGTTAACATGAATTCAACGAATGACTTAAGTTTTGTTGAGTTTGAAGTATTTTCAACTCTGGATTATTCTCTCTCCCCTTTCAATGAACTGAATGAATGCCAGAACTTTCCCAACAATGATAATCGTTCGTAATTGAAAACATCTGGAGTTTGGGAAGGCGAGTAAAGTAAATGAGGGAAAACAAGAGAGCAAGGCGAAAAGTGAAAGCAATTGAAAACAATTGGATGAAGTGTAATTGAAGTAGCTGCAGTTGCTGTGTTCTACACTCTTGCGCTCTGGGAATTTTCCCAAGGATTTTCCAACATTGCAAGAAAATAACGAGAAAAAGTTTTCTCTCGAGAGAAGACTCCAACTTCTTTACAATATATATTTTGGTAGTAAATAAAATTTCCGGAAAATGCTGTAAAATAGAAGGGTCTTATTTTGTGCTAGTGTTACAGATAGTGGACCCATGTCAGTCTTATATAGGAATCGAGTAGTTGTTGCTGCATTCTTTTTATTTATACGGGATAGAAAAGGAAAGCAAACTTAACTTCCCTCGTCAGGCAGGACTGGAATGGAAATGTAGTTTACGTGAGTGGTTCCTTGAAGGAACTTCCTTCGTTTCTAAACAGAGTCTGCTGAATTGCAGTGAGTTATCCAAAGTTCCGGAAAATTACCGACTTTTTTCTTGAATGCATTCATTGCCTTTTATTCTGTCCCATTCAGGCATTCACTGGTTGTAGTCAGTATTTCTAGTCAGCCTCCTCTCTTGACAGTGACTTCCTTGTCTTTCCAAGCGATGCTTGGCTGCAGGCTGTCCCTTCTTCAAACTTACTAAGGATGGGCTTGGACATTTGAGTAGAAGGGTGAACAAGATCCGGGTAGAGACAAACAGTCATTGAAAAGATAAGAAGAACCTTCACAAATATTTTACTTGTATCACGAACTGTGACCTTTATCAAAATAGTTTATTACGAGAGAGGAGCATTGCAAAAACTTGTAAAACTGCTGCGACGTCATTAAGTAGTGACCTTCGTTCATTCCTAATTAGTATGATATTACGTAATCTTGTTAAAACTGTTTACAAGTTTTTCCTTTCTAGAATAGTTAGCTCCTTGTAGTCCTACTAACTATTGGAGAGATGTTGATATTTGAATCCCGTCCATTGGAGGAGAAAGTTTCAAAATTAATCGACAGAGCAGGGTGGGACGGAGGGAGAGAGAAAAGAGCAGCCTGCATCATTACGAGGGTGAAGATAAGTTGATGGTGGAGAAAGTCCAGAAAGTGAGTCACGAACAAGATCAACCTACATCTGACTGGGTTCATCTTCCACTGAAGAGCGAGTTATTTGTTAGATTTTCTTGGGAGAGTAAGTGAGAAAATGTATTGCACACAAAAACACGTCCCAAATTTAGATTCAGATTCAGAATCGCGTTACCATTCAGATCAGACAATCCTAGTCTCCATCCATCCATCCAGTTTCGAAATTCAGGCATTCATGACGCCACTCTAACGCCATGCCACTTCCTTCTTCTTTCCAATCCAATCCAACTACTCGACCATACCAAAAGTTTTTTCTTATGCAAATATTTTATAAAGTGGAAATAATATTAGGCCACCATACCGCCTGTTTATTTCATGGTCGATAACTTGGAAAACTCTAGTTTATACATGTACATGGAAAGATTTGATTAACAAATTTACTACCCATGTATACTAGGCAGAATTTGTATTAAACAGTTTTGAAAACGACGTAACTAGCATTTAGTGTCGAAATGCGTCTACTTAAAGCTATACTATTATCCTTCCAAGGACACCTTGTCTACTATCAACTAGGCGAGCATGACGAAAATCCCATTAGGAATCCATGGATGTCCTTTTTATGGATGTCCTTTTTTTTCTCACATGTCCGCTTGGCTTAGTTCAAGAAGAAGAGGAAGTTATTGGATGTTGTTTCTGATATCCGCCGGGCGGGCACGGTGAAAGTGTTTGGTGGCAATGATCCGTGTTATTATTTCTCTTCAATAGCTTTTCTACACAGATATCAGTAAGGAAAGGAGGACAAAATTGGCTCACATGGAATGGAAAAGTGGCGCAATCCTTTTTTTTTAAAACCGTGCTATTGCTATCTCACTCCCTAGTTTGCTGTAATTTTTTTTGTATCTGTGAAGGATGACGGTCACAAACTCTTTGCAACATCTTTGCTTTCTCTTTGGTCTTAAACGAAGGACGGGCGGCTTTCTCAGTGGGGGTTTTCTTTCTTTCTGCTTTTCAAGCTTGGCTGATTTGCTCCATATCACACAACTGTCACAGTTCCCTAATTTACGGTCAACCAGCCACAGTCAGCACCCACCGCTATCTTGTCTTTTTCTCAGTTTTTATCCTATTTTTGATTCCTTACCATTTCCCAGAGGTTCTCATCTTTCTGTATCTGTGAAAGATGACAATCCGGTGGCCAAGGGAGAAAGTGCCAAAAGTTTCAGCTTGCTAGTTACACCGACATCCTTTCTTCTCATTTCTTCTCAAACGAGAACATTTAGGAATGGAGTGCATCTGGTGCACCTACCAACAATTTCTCTTGAAATGGGAGAGGAATGGTTTGGCGTAAATATCTTAGGTTTTCGTAAAAATTCCAATATTTATTTACCTCTTCATTGGATTTAGACTAGCGTTATTGAGAAACTTATTGAGAAACTCTGTCCCTACTTGAGCCGGACGAGCTGAGCTGAGACACAATAAATTGAATTTTCCATATCGTTTTCTCAAAGTTTCTTCCTTGGTTCATGCCTTTTCCTTGTCCAAGTTCAATATCCAATATCTAAACCATCCGGTCGGATTTATTTCGTGTTGAAATATCGAGTTGAATCATATCTTTCCGGGCTTCCAGAAATCCCTTAGTTGACGATGGGGAAAAATAGTTTATGGCACGTTCTCCAGGTCGAGAAATTTTCAAACGACATTGTTGCAATATTGAAACTTGTTTAAGTTCTGACACTGCCTAAATATATGGTTGGCTTGGCTGGATAAGTGTGGGGTGATGGATAGAAGAATTTCCTTCCATTCCAAACTGTGTTCGGTATGCTCCAGTTTTTGTGAATCCTGAAAAATTTTGTTGTTGTTGAGCAAACGTGGGCCATTATCTTCTTCCTCATTTATTCGAATATGTTTGACATTTCGTTTTGAAATAGATGTCACGGATTTAAATGGCTGAATCAAGGGAGACAAAACGAGGTGGAGCAGAAACACAGGAAGACTTTAGTGTGTTAGTATTATGTGCCTTTAAAAACCTTGATAAATCTCACGTCCAACTCTTAATGACTTCATTACCCCTTAATTTATGGGATGTCTCTATCTCAGAACCATTAAAATTGTAGTAGGAGACTTTATTACTTGCAATCACATCCTCATAAAGGCCTTTTCCTTATCCGAAGAACCATTAAACGTAAACCTTGCAAAATTTGTCCAATCACAAAATAAAATTTCCAATTTATTTATCCAATCTAATGGAGATTGACGTGGGGGGCGGATTGGGTTACACCACGAATCCCAAGAAGATCCTTTCACCCCCGGTACATATTTTTACAGAAATATTATGTGCATGGGAGTGCTCTGGGACATTTGACTGTCACTTGAAGTAAATTGATTTGTGTCGTCACATGTTGGCCATGTGCAAACGACACCGAAGTGCGTGAGGAATTGACAAATGCATTTTTCCGCGTGCGAAATGCCTCGGTATTTTTGGACTAAGCACGGCAAAAAAAACTCTACCAGGCACCTTCTAACGGAGTGTAAAATGTAATACCTCCTTCCAGCAGACGCCACGCCATGGTTGAGATGAAAACTAATTTTTTCTAAGGATGCTGGGTTGGTGTTGAAAAATGTCACATTACGCCGAAGCATTCATCCGGAAGCTTAATCCAAGGAAGGACGCAACATCCATCGCTTGTATCCAGGAGTTTATGAAATGTTCTCGTATACACTAATATTATTTTGCAGCTATTTTATTTTACGGACAACGTGTCACCACCACACCTATTTATTTACTGGATAGTTAGTTGAATCTCGCAATGCTAAATGAATGACAAGCGTCACCCGTTTAGTGGGGTTATTAATGACCCGTCTTTCCACGCTTGTGTGCCGTGATATGGGAAATATGTAAGATGAAGATTTCTCAAGAGAATTCCTTTCAATTTTTGTTCATTTTCTCTCCCTTTTCTACTCTGAACGAGTTTTTCCTGGGATGATTTTTCCTGCTCTTTTATGTTCCATTTAATGCTTTCTTAGTTTAGTTTAGTTTTGGGCACAGGGAAGTTTAATGGGTCTTTAGAGGATTAAATACTTTCATAGTCACTTCAATTGGCTCCTTCACAAGAGTCAGCTTACTTGGTGCACATCCATGATTGGAGCAACATTTTCCTTGATATCGTCTACTTTGAGGGAAATTGTATTAAAAATTTAAATATCCCGTCCCTTCCCCCAAGTTCCGGTTCCTTATGCATTTATGCTAACTATTTAAATATGTGGAGCTACCTCGTAATATACGCATTTAGGCAGAACCGAAACGAGTTTCGCATACATCCATTTGTTTGTAACAATGCGAAGGAATCTTGGCCAGGTCAAAAAGAGTGTTTTTTATGCTCCAATTTGAGATTCCGGGCTTTAGAGTTGAACATAAATTGCAGACGGCTGGAGTAGATATTAGCATAAAGGGGGAAGAGGGTATTTTACAAGTAAACGGGTGCATTTTCCATTTATTTGGTTCAATTGTGGAGTAGTCTGTTCTTGGTATGTACACGATGTGATGTTGGCTTTGGGAGTAAGTTTCAAACTATTCCTTCTCTCTTTCTGTCGCTGATACGTCGATGCATGTCTTTCACTAAAAGAGTAAGAAGATGGAGGAGTTTGGTGGGATGTTGAGAAGGACGTTAAAGTTAAAGTATCATTTTGGTTTACGACGTAGAAGGTCATTAAGCGACCCTTTTTGTACCAATCTCCAGCCTAAAGGGAGCGACTGAAAGTGTATGGAACCCAACCCGTGGGTGGGTTAGTGAACATGGCTACCTAAAAACATCCAAACCGAATTCCAGACTCTAAATTATGCTCTTTCACTTCTGATTTTATGGACTCTGAATATATTCCTTGTTACACTACGCGTGTAGTACTTGCATACTTACTTACTACCCAGGCATTTCATCCATCCATACAGGGAGTGTTCCTCCATGTCTCCCATTTCCATAAAACCTCCTTTAAAGCCTGTATTGTTGTTCCGTGTACTGCTACTTTCTAACCATGTCACAAGAGCAAAATAACTCGGGACACATTTCCATGTAATCAAATCTGAGTAGATGCTTTGATATCTACCTACACGCATTTCCGCCGACTCAACCAGCTGCTCCAACTTTCTCCAGAAGAACATTCCAGTTATTAGTTTAGTGCAGTCAATAAAAGGCATATGTAATAGAATGACTGTAGCTTGGACAGTATTGCATCTCTCAGTTATAATTGTGGAACATGGAACATTGGATGGAGGTCTGTGACTGTGCACATGGGACGGAAATTGAATTAATGTTTCAAAGAGAATCAGAAACTTTGTTCCAGGACACAAAGCTCATTAATTACTTTGATTGGTTAATTACTTTGTTTTCTCTGGAACTGGGTGTCATATTTCGTTGTGCACAAGCAAATTCTTTGTCATATGGAGCGTCTTCTGTATGCAGCATGGAATTTTAGGAACTATCTGCTAATGTATTTATCGTACTGCATTTGCGCAACATGACAAATGATAAGCTTTGAATGTACAAAACCAGATATGTATGAGCATACTACCTGAGTATTGTTCAATACTGTACAAAGGGCCTGTTCAAGTCCATCTCATCCACCCATGACTCTTCGGTTTATTTGATTACCCGACTTTTAGTTGACATTATCTTCACACAACGCAACAACCTGCCTTCTGGACTGCCTTATTTTGTTAAATGGAACTGGTTTAGAACGTGAGAAGATGATGCTGCTCGTAAATAAATACCATAAACGGTAAATCTTTTAGGAGGATAGAGCAAGTTAAGTGAGAGGAACTTTGGTTTATAGACAATTTGGAAGTGTGCACATCCATGCACTTCGTATCTCCTTGTCTGCTAGTTCTATTATCAGAAACTTGTTTCTTGTCAACTAGTCGTATTCAAAGTTTCTTCTATCAGACAGTGTTTAGTTGAAGAATTACAAAAAAACTTTTCCACCATTAGAAATCCGTCCACAAATACTCTGACGAAATAAGTGGTGGTTAGATTTTCTTGTAAATATTTAATCATATTCCTCGTCTTCTTCCGCCCATTCTTATTCACAGGTGGATAAAGTCAATTTCATTACAACGGTTAGAGGTCTTTTCATTTCAATGGGTTGGAGGCTCGAAACCCGTGGATTGGAAAGTTGTCCGAATTCATGGCTGTTTTGTTGAAACTTTATTTGTGGCTTCAAAATATTTTCTTTCATGGCGTGAGTTTGTATATGTAGCAAATGAGTTTTCCGATATTTGTTTCCTAAATTCAACCCAGTAACAAAGAGAGTAATCGAAATCCAAGTTACGTCAAATGTACGCACACATCACATCGCCAAAATTCAAGCTATATTCCGGAAATTTCACCCCATTCCCGTGTTTACATAATATTTCAGAGTGTACAATAAACAGGACACCGCCTAATGTCTAAATATTTTGACAAGCATTCTCCAGAAATCAGGTAGATGCGTGTGTGGCTAGTAGCTTATTCCTGGTATCCTGTTTTTTGTGGTAATACTACGAGACGGGATTCTTGTGAATCAGGTGAGGTGGATGCGTATGATTCAGGATGAGGAATTTTGTAAAGTCTGTTGAACTTTGGATAACACACCTTGGATGGAGGTTAATAGGATTGCATAGATATGAATGCACGTGGATAGACGTCCCCGGTCATGCTGGCTGAGTTTACAAAATAATTATAAATTATAATGGAATGGATTAAACCTAAATCTCCTCCTCTATTGCACAAGCTGGGCTGGCAGGAACAGAAAAGTGTGCTCAGCAAATTACATGCAAATTGTTGAACATTTATTACAACTCATGAATGCAAGTCAGTAAAGCCACACGCTGGCACTTTCCATCGGGTCAATTCCGCCGAGTGTGTGAATCCTTTGGCGTAGGATTTATTTAATCCGTAAGTAGCAATTTCTCGAGTGACTAATGACAGGGAGGGATGGTAAATAAATGCGTAAATTGTAGAGTTCCTGCAATTTATGTGCAGTAGATTATTGCTATTACATGGCTGGTGGTAAACTACGAAACATGATTTGTTATATTTTTATTCCTTTGCTAACAGTATTCATAGGATTTGCGGTTTTCTCAATAAAAAATTTACTAGAATGTGTGGAGCTTATTGTTTTTTTTCCAAAAAAAAATTCTAAATGTGACCCTCCCGGGTTTCACATAATTCTCACTGGATGCATTCGTCTCTGTATTTGGATGCTGAGTAGATTCATATGCTTTGGACATGGTCCACTAACTTTAAGCAACCCTTCGCCTCAGAAACAATCTCGAATTTTAAATTCCCGTCTGCTGCCCTACCCAAGCGGGTGGGATTGTAATCTCTAAGGCCAAAGCTGCGCAGAATGAAGATTCATGCTCTGAGATTATATACTTCTCGTTTGAACAACGAGAATCTTAAAAATTTACGAGGCGAGTGAATATTTTTATGCGATATCCTCTCATATCTGAGTATCTTCTCTTGCACCTTAGTGAGTACAAGGAATTAACATAAACACGAAACTTCCACACCATATATGGCAGCTATTGCATGAGAAGAGGACACGGAAACCACTTCACAATCCATAATAATATTCAGAATATGAGCACTAGACGGAGGGGCTTAGATATGAAATGAAGAGCGGAGATGAGCCACATATTTGGTCATGAATTACTATAAAAGCCCCTGGCTCCATTGTCTGGGTGCAGGAAACGTAGGTCATTATCTCTACTGCCTCAAGTACCAAGTAGCGGGTGCATTTCATTTAATAATAATGAATTTTTAGGAGAAATTTTGACTTTATTTAGTATTTCATCTCATGCGGGAGGTTGGGAGCTATTTTAAAAAGTTTCTTATACGGATCGTGTGTCTGATGCCAATGGTTAATGTAAATGTTAAGTCCTGGAGGCATTTGTGGGGATTTGACTAACGAGTCCCTGGAAGCCATTTCATTTAATTTACACAGTTTTTTTCATCGTATGAGGTGGTTAAATGTAACTTGTATTGAGTAATAAGACGAATTTTTGTACAAATTACTCTTCCTTCCCAATGCTTACCCCCAAGAAAAATCTCACCCACTGAATATTCACTGCTTGCTGGAGATTGAATTTGAATGTGTATCTTATGCATCTTTGTTTTTGTGATTTACAGATCATTCTGAAGGATGAGGACCGTGGGGAAGCTGAACTAAGGGCAAAGCGTCTTCTCAATTGTGAAAAACGCAAAAATTACAAGTTTGACATCGCTGCCGTCAGCTGTCGGGGGGACACGTCGGACAAGTATGTCATGAACTTATTTCTTTCTCCCTTACAGCCATTACATCTCATTCTGATTCCAATTTCTATGAAATTCATTGGTGTGGGTGTATATTGATTGCCTCATTGGGAATTCGATACAAGTGGAAGCAATACTCTCTCTCCCTCCATAGGAATAAAGCTTCTAAATTAATTGCGCAAAGCATTTCAGCAGTGCAAGCCAATAAATTACTCCTCCAGGATCCTATACCCCTCTTATTGCCCTTTGCTTATTCTTCATTTCCTCAATCGAATGTTGATTCCATCCTGAAAGAAAGGAGAACAAGGAAAAGCAATAAATTTAAAGGAACCCAAACCAACTGAGCTACACAACCAAACCCACCCAGGTATTAATGCGTGGTTTGACTTTTGAGCTTTGAGACTTTCAAACTCTACTGAGATGGATCTTGCTTTGCGGACTCGTTCAAGTGAATTTCTTCCACCTTTGACTTTCCAATGGGAATGGGAAGAGGTGTATATATGCACTTTAAAAGAAGAGAAAGCAACGTGGTGGGATTCCTGAAGAAAACTCGAGTACAAGGGAAGTGGCAGTTGATTAGAAATCGTGGGAATGTAAAGAAGGCAATATGTCTTTGTCATGAGTTCTGTATTGCATCTCTCCAGGCCAAGGCTAGGCTATGCACCCAACCAGCAAGGTGGAATTCCATCCATCCAAATAGATTCCAAATGGAGAAAGTTTTCTACCCGTTTATTCAACAGGCTTTCTTCCTCTCACTTTTTTGTTTCCTCCTTTCTTTATGGCTTTAATTAAAAACAGGGCCAGCTATCCATTCTTATTTTCTATAATGGCTGTTCCAATGGTCAAGGATTTTGTAAAAGTTTCATACTGACTCGGATTAATGGCACGTACGTGGCCTTCACAGCCTACATTTTTATTTATATTTGACTCTTTTGTTATACAATCATTGTATTTATTACAATGTGGCTACTCGTAATTTGGTCGTTTTGGTGTTGCGGGAGGAAAGCTTAGTTTTGGGTGGGAGGGGAGGGTATGTATATCCGAGTTAGAGAAGAAACGCCGTTCCTTGCTTGACTAGGTTTGGCACTGCCATTTGGCAGTGGGATGGATGCATGTTGAATTTTAAGAAACACGTCCAACTAGGATAAAACTGAAGAGATGGGCTTTGTGCTTTGAATTTATTTGACTCAACTTGAAAGATAAAGGGAGGCATGAATAGATTATCCATCCATTGCTAAGGCTCTCTAATCGCAACTTTCTCTGGGAAGAATGTTAGAACAGATCGAGTTGAGTAGCATCCATCCTGGATCATTTACGCTAAAATTGTATCTCTTTCTAACAAATTATTTCTTTCCGGACGTAGTTTCTGCAAAGCACGTAGTATTTCTGGACTTGGAGGAATTCTGAGAAAGGCTGGAGAAAAGCAGCTCCGTTGAATCCCAATTTGGCTATATTGCAGTCTAGTGGACTGGGTAATATGAAGATTTTATCTGCAGCCAAAGGCTGGTGTCACGCGTTAGATGTCAAGAACGTATCAAGCACGTCTACGAAACCCTGCAACAGTCCCTCCTCCCTTCTACCGCCTTTATATTCTTATTCCATCGAATCCAGAAAAGTCTGCTGTTGAATTAAGTAGTGGGATCATTTATTTATTGGATTAGTGGAGCATACTCTGCTGGAGATGACAAAAATACAAGCATTCAAACCGATGGAAATTGAGGATTCCAATTTTTGTCAGGAATTTTTGGCTGGAATTTGATTGTAATGCTGCCCACCCACTTTAATTTATAAATGTTCTTGTTTTTGTTTTCACAGTGCCACGGTTCATATCACCGTTGTGGATGTTAACGAGTACGCTCCCACCTTCCTCGAGCCATCCTACGTCAAACAGGTGGACGAAGGGGTAAGATATCAGAATTTTAAATCTAAATTGTGTATGAAAAGCCAGCTAAGTACAACCATTCCTATTTCTCGTTTCACAGCGTCTCTATGATCTCATCATCCGTGTTGAAGCTACGGACCGTGATTGCACCGCCAAGTTTGGCGATATTTGCAAATACGAGATTCTCACGACGGATCAACCCTTCGAAATTGACAATGACGGTAAGTAACTTCATGATTTGGTGCTGACTCTGTTGAAGCCATAATTGCTTAAATATTTCAAGCAAAGTAAATGAAATGAAATTGAAAAACTTATGTTTACAACTTCCTCTCGACAATTTGATTTCCGACTAAAGATAATTTCCGGGCTGGCCTTAAAGATAAATAATTCTGCGCAGTTACCCCATACTGGGAGTGTGACATTTCATTTCACTCAAACATAGTTCATACGACTTGCAAATTGTTTAGAGTTTTGCAAATCAGCGTTCTTGAGCTGAAACAATAATCCGCTGTCAAACTGAGTATGACGGAACTCTGCGTCATCTCATCTGCTTTGTCTAAAGAAGTAGATTTGCTTTTAATTTTTGTACTACATCTTTGCAAGGAAGGAACAAAGACTGGAAACCTCATGCTGTGCCTCCTTATGCTACGTTTATGCATTCCGTTAGAAGTTTATGTCCAGTTTTATTATAAATCTCCGCCATCTCATCGTAACATAGATGCGTGGGAAGCCGACGCATTTGGATTGATTTCACCCACTTTTTTTTACTTTGATTGGTTTTCCTATTACATCACAAAGACTATCACCTATGTATAACGCCATTATTCTGAGTTGGGAAAAGACGCGACATCCAGGATCAGATGGTCTTTGGTTCGTTTATGTGCATGACTGGTTTCTGAACAAAGGACTAATTAATTTTTTTGTTCTAAAACGCATTTTACTCTTTTGTCTGAAACTCCGTTGGTTGTCGAGGACAGGACTGAGCTTTATGTACATAATGGAGAAAGTTGATAATTGTTGACGCTTTCCCTTTTCATGGCTCGGCTGAATAGCGCCGTTTGGTGCCACACATAGGGAGGACAATGATGGACTTGGTGCTGGGTATTTGTTCAGGAAGGAAGCATTCTGAGAATAAATGGAAAAAAGCCTTATTGCATTCTCACTATGACATATTTGCTACACTCGGGTTGAAGGCATTTCTTTTTTTTAATGCAAGGCAGTCGCACTCAGAATCACAAAAATGAACATGATCCATTTTATGTTGGGAAGCAGGTTTAAAAATATAAAACACAGGTATCATTTTAAATCTGCATAAGCAGTAGCCAAAAATAACGGATTCCTGAAGCTAACTCTACCTCTCTAACTCTACCAGATGCAGAAGTGGTTCTGCACAATGTGTGCGACAACGCCTTTGTTTGACTGATACATATGTATCATCTCTTAAACTCAAAAGTAATGTAGAACCAGTGCCGTCTCAAATAAATAAGTAATGAAATAAGCCTCCAAAATTGGACTTGTCATTCTCTACGACGATCTAACACTGTCGTTTTTATGAGACCCATTGTATGCCCACAACAATTGAACCAAAGCTGAGCGGACTTGTTTCATCATAAGGTTCAAAGTCGGCTGTAAAAGGATTTGTAGCGTATCTTTTATACTCATCTTCTTCTCTCGTCAATGTTCAAGTGTCCATTGTCTCCCTTTTTATTCTACGATTTGTAGCGGTGCGGGAGAGGATCTTACATTATTTCAAAGAGTTGTGTTTCTCGAATGTACTGTTCTTCTTTGTCAAATTCGGATTTTTGCACTTTTACCTGCTGTGCCGCTATTTCAATGTCCTCCATAAAATCAAATGGAATAGATCCTCAAACTTTACTCGTCCATCCAACTTTAGAATTCAGTCATCCATGCAATGCATGCACCTCTGACAGCGTAGTTTATCTCTACCTTAGTTTACTTTCTCTTCGTCAGTGCTAATAAAAAGCTTAAGTTTAGGAATTTAGGACTGTCCATGTGCCAGTGACGGTCGTTAACGAACCAACTTTTTATTGTCGTGTGAGGAACGAGACGCTTGTGAGTGCAACATATCATTTCTTAAAGAAGCTGACCATACAGTTGTAACAGGGTTGAACTGTCGGGGAAATACTTAGTTTTTGCATTACCGTGTTAAAAATTCAGGGAATTTAAATTTCAACTCTAATTACCGGAACTTTGAAACAAATATAGAACCAAATAAGAAAGAATGTCACAAGGGGATCGAGGTCTCACAGAAGTTCAGTGGGTGGATTCCTGTAATTTATGAGGCGAAACCAAAACTAGAAATTGCTCTGCTTTATCCTACATCTTAACTGGGGGAAGGAACAAAATATAGATTGGACGGATTATGAAGCCGTAAAATGAGTAATGAAACATGAGAAGGAAACTCGTGTGTCATAGATCTAGGGAATGCATTTTCCAGGGTCCTCTTAAAACTCACTTTATGAGTATATGAGGAAATTGAAACGACAACTGCCAAGGATGACGGGGTATCTTTGCTGTGGAATTGAAACCAATTCATGCATGGTTTACAACTCACAAAGTTTCTACCAGTGATGGAAATATTGGGTATTTGACAAGGAATATTTAGTATTGAAAGATTTATGATCATTTAGCATTTGGTTAATGTTTCTTTTGGAAAGAAAATCCTAGACCTTGATTTCCGACTCTCAGATTTGAGATAAATATCGGGTTGCATACAGCTCAAAAATCCAGTATTCTCCCCGCATTTTAAAGTTTTCTCGTGAAACTGATCCGGGTAAAATTTACGTTTCGCCAGGATCGATTTCGAGATTCCCAACTTTGGTAGAAAAAGAGATTTGTATGACAGGAAATTGACACTTTCAAAGGAACAGGGGAGGAGTTTTCCTAGGTTGGATATTCTGACTGCGATATTATAGTTGGTTATCTGAAACACATTTCGCAAAGGAGATTAGTGAAGTGGATGGTTTTATAGGAATTTCTCCGTGTTTTCCATTGTCATCCAAATCCCATGAGAGACCTTGATGGCGTTGTTGGATTCGGATAAAGTTGTCAAATCCTGGCATTTCGAATTTGCTTAATTTCAGATACTGCTGTTGTACTTTCTTTGTTTATCCGAGCGATGGTGTCGTTTTCATTGCATAATACAGATGATAAATCAATGAGTCCCTGTCTCATTACTCAACAAAATTCATGCTAGAACACGCCTCCTGTTCAAGATAGGATGAATCCAATTTTAAAACGCACGGGCTTTATTCCGGCCGAAAAGCATACACGACAATAAACAAAACCGCAGCCAGGGAGTTGGATAAAAAGAAGTTGTATAACAGAAATAAACTGTAACTCTATTGCAGCGACTTCAGTGACCTTCACAGTTATGACTGCACTAATTCAAAAACTATTGATATCGACCAACTCCTTTCATTTTTTTACCTACGCTTTATTGAAGTCACAATTTCTGGAGAATAAAGAGATTGACGTGGACGGATGACATCTATCGAGACCGCCGTTATCCTTCAGATTGTATTTGTTCAGACCTGTTTTCCTTTCAAAGGAAGCAAATATCGACTGAAACTGAAGCTTTCTCTGCATGTTATTGATCTGTCTGTTTACCCGACATAAATGATATATCGATTTCACTCCCTCCTCTCTACCTTTTAAATAGTTGGAATTAAATTGGATGCAATCTCCAAGGTTTACAAGACTTTGGAGCACTTGAGAACCCCATTTGTCCGATAGAAGTGGAGATTGGTTGTTATAATGTTTGACATCAGTAAGTAACGTCGTAGAGCCGCCATGTTTAGTTATACAACGTTTTAATCAAAGATCTGCCAGGTCCATGCAAAGAGCTTAATACACAAACTAGGACTTTAATCTGTTTCTACTAGGAGAGGAGATTGCAAACTTCAAAAACGATGAAATACAGTTACCCAACTTTGAACTAAAATGTCATAACCTTGTCCACATCAACGTCAAATCATGACTTCAATCTCATATCTTTTGAACCATATTTCTGTTGACGTATATACATCAACTAAAGATATTTTAAGATTCCTTTCGGGCTGGAACTACATATTTACTTTACGATGAAATACAGTTACCCAACTTTGAACTAAAATGTCATAACCTTGTCCACATCAACGTCAAATCATAACTTCAATCTCATATCTTTTGAACCATATTTCTGTTGACGTATATACATCAACTAAAGATATTTTAAGATTCCTTTCGGGCTGGAACTACATATTTACTTTGGCCTGATCGTTTTTTTTACATTTTCTGATTATATTTTTCGGGATATCAAGTATTTCCAGGAATTATTGATTTTATTCCACCCAATTTTCAAAAAATGACGACAATGCACAATGCGATTGGGGTAGAAATTTCTCCTTGCGTAATCCACTTTAGCTTAAGAATAAGCTTTTAGAATAGAGATCATATTTTGTTTACTGTGATTGGAGATTTTTCATATCCAGAAACTTGAAACGAAAGCGTTCCTCCGAGACAACTTGCACAAAAAGTATAATAATTTACTAGACATTCCTGCAAGAGATGGAGATGGAGCATCTTATTGCATATATTTTTAGTGCCCTGCTAAAACAGATCCATTTCTCGGATTTAAGATTTTGTGACAGTTGGAGCAGTATGTAAATGTATCCGTACTGTAAAGTTCCGTTCAGATAGGATAGCATAAGAATAAGACTTTCTCTTCCTTTTTAAAAGGTAAAAGTTTCCATAAAACAGCGTCTTGTTTCCTTCGAGGAATTTTATCCAGTTTCTGTCACCTGGAGCGGGTTCAACTCAATCCCATAAGCGCCTCAGTCTCAGTTCGCGATACCTGTTCCTTCTCCAGGCACATGGAACTGTCCTTAGAT
>JAAXNX010000435.1:0-29865 GCA_036491905.1 Folsomia manolachei
AACCCAACACAAGAAAGGATATCTTTCTGTCATTGGGTTAAGTCGCAGTTGCGGTTGCTGCAGGCTTTTCCGATAGAATTGCGGTTTGCAACAAATAATTGTTCCACCACCACATTATTAAATGAGATTGTCATCTGCCAAACCCAATAGAAATTTTAGAAGACCATTTTCCTCCTTCCCATTAATTTCATTCCAAACCATTTGTTCGACAGAATTACGGAGGTTTCTATCCTCTTCGCCGATAATATTTGTTATTGTGCAGTTATGAGATTTGAATAATTAATTCGGCGTAAAATCAAAGCACCATTTAATTTTGATGTCAAAAACTGAAATAAATGCTGAACGTACAACGAGAAAGGCTCAAATTACAAATAAATGCATAACGGAACATGACCGTTAATTCATAAAAATAATATTATCCACATGTTGAGCTCACGACAGGAAATTCTTGGAATTGTTCAAGCTATGCTATGATTTCTTAAATTCACTTAAATATTTTTTTGTGCAAAAATTTTAAGTGAAATGAATTCGTTCAAGTACGGACACGCAGACAAATTTTCCTTTAGGGGGCTGTGGTTTGTTTTGGCCGTTAACTCTTTAAGTTAGTTATTTAATGACAGTTTATTGTCAAAGTTTCTTGGTGATTCAAAATTGAATAGGTTTGGTTGCAAAGCCAAACTGTACTTCAACATTTTGGGCTTTTGATTTATAGGTATTTAATTAATTACAAGAATTATTGAAGATAAATTTAAAGAAACACAACATCCTTTGGTGTCTAGACGTTTGCGGTAATTCGCTGGACTGTTCTGATTCAAAGTTGTAATAGTCGGGCTGCGAAAAAATAAAAATTTTAAAATAATTTGGTTAAAAAAATTAATTTTAAAAGGAGGATTTTAATACGGAGAAATAAAGTAAATTATAAAAACCTCCTACCTGCAAATGAATACCGGCATCTTCCACAAAGCTTCTCGTCTTTAGGCCCTTGGTTGACATTGCTTCAACTTCACAAAACTTCAAAAGCATATTTTGAGAAAAAAATAATACCAATACGAGTACCTCAAAAGCTTTCATTTCTTAATACAATTTACAAACTCTGATCACTTTCACAATGATTGTAAAGGACACAAACTTTCAAATTAATGCGATGAATAATGTGGATAAAATTAATGCCGATATATTTTTATTTTAATGCTTAAACCACTTCCTTGTGGTTTCACCTAGTAAACCATTTTTTTTGGTTAAAGTCAATGGACACATAAATCAATTAATAGTCAGCTTCCCGTTGTCATATTTTAGGCTGATGTATCCGGATCAAGAATCAAATTGGTACACTCCAGTAATAATTTAATTAATTAATCCTTTTCAAAACGTCAATTGCATGCAAACTTTAAGATCTGTTTTTGACACAGTAGCACAGTCATTCTGAAGAGTTTCTTCTCAATCAGAATATCCGCCTGCCAATGGCTTGTAATTGAATCTAAAACAGTGTGCGATTTCTACCGAAAGGAATTCTAATTATTAAGGCATACCTCGCAGGACCGTTTATAATTTAAGTACATATACCGACGATTTCAAATGTTAACTTCAAATTTAATATGCCTTGCTATTGTGTCTGGCTCGTGGCAACAATGAAGCTTTAAACTTTTCTTATAGAAAAATGTACTACTATTGTTTCGAACTTTCTCCCACACTCGGTCCTGTTTGCCTTCATCTCTTTTCTCAACTGTAATAATAAAATGAGACTAATCCCAACTTTACAACTTGGCTGGGATGCGGATGGATGGATGAGCCATGAAGAATGAAAATCTTTGTCCTTGCCTTCCTATTCCCATCATTGTTTGATGTCAAGTCAAAGGTTAATCTAGGTTGGTTCGTTTCATTCGTGGTGAAGAAAGGAGTGGAAGGAAATTGAAATGCATGAGATGATGTAAAGAATTTGCATTCTGACATGCTCTCAGCAAAAGCTAATATAGACCAAAAAGCAGCCTTTCTAACTTTGAGTGTTCTCCTGTAAGCTGTCCATTCTGGCCTGGTTAGAGTGAGAAGAGTTTTAGTCTGTCTACTGACTGAACTCCAATCCATCCACACTCTACTTTCTACGTAACGTTAATGTAATTTTATGATCTGGCCAAAAAACAAGCCTAGCCAGACACACAGACTTAATGGGAATAAGTGATGTGGGCTCGGGCAGGCATGCATACGTCTGATTCATTATAGACTGGGCTACTAAATACTACCATCCAAACAAATCCATTCTAGCAAACTACAGATACGTCGCATCCACTTTGTTGAAGAGAAAAACGGAGTTATTTATTTAACTTGTACCTGGTCCACATCCATCCCGAACATACGGAGAATCGAAATTCGACCTAACAGCAAACTAATGAACAACAATGTTTGATGTTCACAAAGCAATGCTAAAACCTAAATAAGTAAAGAGGACGCTTTATTACCCTCAACCATTGCTTGTTGGTGTGCAAAATACGTAAAACCTGTAAATTAAAGTCGTTTTTCGATTGGAAAATGTAGTAAACTCAGGGAAAGGAACCAAGTGAAAAGAGTTGTGATGAGAAAATGGGAGAGAAAGTGCCAGAAGACAAGTTATATTACCATCACGATGTCGAAGTCACCTCGTCTGCTCTTCTCGGAAAGTTTGTCATCTATAAAATGCTGCTAGTTATTAGGCAATCGGAAGAATTCAGCTTGTTTCAACAACTACTCTGCTACCACCTCCTCCTTATTCCTGTCATGTCGTCTCACAAACAAGTTACGATACTCCCCTCCGGGGACCTTTCTTTCTCAAGTCACAAAATTGCTGGAGAAGCTTGATTTGATGAAGGAAAGCTCAATTCAGCTATTTCGACTTGACATTGTGTTGTGATACTAATGAGCAAAGATCAAATCACCAGAATAAGGAGGCAGAGACATTTATGAGTCTGTACTTTTAATAAAGCTGCTATACTTACAAAGTCCCTTGTTTGTTTAACGTGGGAGTTGTTGATTCATTGTAATTCTGGTAGAATTTGTATTTCGACTGTTAAATTGACAACTATTTTAGTCGACACAAATTATAATTGTTCCTCTTAATCCAATGAATTTGTGCTTACTACTTACTTTCTTGGTTCGCTGTGTTGAAGTGTTTAGCGAAATTGTAAATGATGCATTCTATATATTGTTCTATTCTACTTTACCAGAGGAGGAAATGGTTAAATCTATTCCGCTCTTTAAATTTAACTGAAAAAGTTTAACAATTAGCATCCATGTCAGGAGGAGGATGAGGAGGTCCAACTACCTAACCAGAGAATTAAAAGTCTTTACTGTAGTACAAAACTTTGGTTGATTGCATAGCAAAGTAAAGAAAGTTTGTAAAAAGTCATTGGAAATTGTGACTTGCCTTTCTCTTTTAACAGTGGCTTTTGTCGTTACGTAGTTCTTGTCTGTGTATTAATACTTCTGAAAATTCCGAGTTGGTGTTGGGGTTGGGCTGCTGGTTGGAGTTTTAGACTTATTTCAATTACTCTCTCACGCCAACGAGTTGATTCTGAGTGAGTATTGCAATTTGATGTAATCTACATACAGCAGAAGAAGGGAGTCCTTGGCTCGTTACTTTCACTAAAATCACATTTGTTACACACTGGAGACAGTTTGTGCTAGGGTAATGACAAACATAATTTTATATTGCTCTTCGTAGTCACTGCAATACTTTCCCTGTTTTGAGAATGGTTTGGTTGATAAGTCATTTTTAATGGGTCATCCCAACTTTACCTCGGTTTAATCACTGGAGTGAAAGTGAAGTTAAGGATAACCTGGAGAAAGTAAAGTCGTTGTTGCTGCACCTTATCGAACTTAATTTTTACACCTTACAGTGGAAAAGGTAATTGTTTAATTTGTTAAGTGCATCCTGCTGCCATTTCCTCGCAATATATATCTGAAGTGCCAAAAACTTGAATGGATTCATCGTTACTCAAACTCGTAAAATACACCTACGATTTATCAATTACTCTACATGGAAATGTTTATCAATTGTTGTATTTCTTGATCTTGGCAAGTAGTTTGAACTCAGGTCGGGCGTAATTACCAAATACATTAATTTACTTTGTTCTGAAATAGTATTGAAACAAGATTAAAATATATTGAAACTGAGCTTCATGTTTCAAAGCTGCAAAAGTCCTTGCACACAAATCTAATTTAAAGTCAACTCGGCATGCTTCCCTGTTACATAAACCCGTGTCCCTTAATGAAGAATAAAATCAGTTTAGGTGTTTAATCTCAACGTTAATAAAGAATCATGGTACACGTGGTGCATAAGATTTTAAATTGAATTTAGCTGAGATTGAAATGTTGTGGTTTTCTATTTGCAGACACAACGATCTTCCATGGAACTTGCGGAAATTTGTCCATAATCAAATTCAAGACTTCAACTTTTCAGCCGACCTCCGGAAAGTCGAACCTTGGTCGCGGTCAACTTGGTCCCATACAGATTTGTCACGACTCCAACAAGGAATGGTTGGATGCCAAGTGTGTGATTCATCTTTTATCTTTTCTACTTTATATAATTTCCTCCAAAACAATGAAATGAACCTCGAAATTCCTATTGTCATTTAACGTTTTGTTGATGGCCACTTCTGTTCTCGACGAGTCAACCACAAATGCTGCTGTTGCTGCTAATCCTTCTATTCTTGTATTATAACATTGTTGGGTTGCTCGTATTTCTAATAATTATATCGTGGGAGGAAAGGTACGTGAGCGGGGACTGTTGACCACAGACATGGACAAAATATATCGCAGTTACTTCCCCTTTACTTTGTTCATCAAGTTATTATTTTCTTTGTCATTTGATACCAAATGGGACGAGTTCATCCATAAATTATCAAACTGTTGGTTCATAAACAACAGATGCAATCCACATTATAGTCTGCTGTTTGGTATACCGTCCTTGATTAATATGCATATATCCACAGCAAAGTTGACAGATTTTAATATTCCGTTCAACACCCTTATGAATTGTTACGATTTCAATTTTCAACGATAAAATTCAATTCCGTATGACTGCTCACTCTGAATACACATCACGACAAGCCTAAAATTGAAGACTTCTTTCTTGTGTCCTAACAGACATGCGTAGAAATTTATTATAATTTCTTTTAGATCAACTTCTAAATTTTCAGCCAACCATGAGCAATCAACGAGGCATTCTGCTTTGTATAACAATGTTGACATCAATCTCATAAATAGTAGTTGATGAGCCAATTGAGCAGGACAACACGAGGATTGTGAGTTTGATGAGAACCTAAGATAATCAACACCCTTATGAATTGTTACGATTTCAATTTTCAACGATAAAATTCAATTCCGTATGACTGCTCACTCTGAATACACAAAAATTGAAGACTTCTTTCTTGTGTCCTAACAGATATGCGTAGAAATTTATTATAATTTCTTTTAGATCAACTTCTAAATTTTCAGCCACCCATGAGCAATCAACGAGGCATTCTGCTTTGTATGACAATGTTGACATCAATCTCATAAATAGTAGTTGATGAGCCAATTGAGCAGGACAACACGAGGAATGTGAGTTTGATGAGAACCTAAGATAGTGGTCCGATCTATTTACCCAAAATATCGTTTCAATTCTTTCAAGCTCTCGTTTCTCTTTAAATGCTCCGTCACTCGATAAAACTGTAAAATAGACCCCGTGTAAATAACTAAATGCACAGACAAGAGCAAAATGTATCTCTAGCATACAGGTGACGATTCAGTTGAGTATCGGTTCCTCATGCTTGTCTCATTTATACTCGAATTGTGTTTCGTATCGTGTGATACGGAACAACAATGACTATAAAATAAATTGTTGGAATCACAGACGTATAGAAGTATCCTATGGATCTGTTTTTTAGATCTGAAATTTGAATGCTGTTACTATTCCATTACTACACCTTTTAAAGCAGTCCAACTTTTTAGTGAATGGCTAGTATAATAGATACACATACTACGTATTCATTTACAACTTTAGCGATACTCGCAACCTTTCAAGGAAGGACCAAGTAGCTTTCTATCTATTTTCGACAACAAAATTTAAATATCCACTTAATTGTTGAATCGAGGAACAGCGACAGACAGACAGACGGAATACTGACAAAAAGTAGACTTAAAGACGCTTCGTAATAATAGGACATTCACTTAAGTTTCCAGCCATTCAAAGCTTTCACCAAGACCCGTCTATGTCCTCTTAACTATTCCATTTACAGATTTATTGATATTGAGATAGCGATGGTGGCACAGCAGTGTTGGTTGTAAGGATAGTAGAGCGAGAGAGGTTATCCCTTGTGTTACATACGTGTATTTATGTAGTACTTATTGATGATAAGCCATTTTCTCGTTCATGCCAAATTTTCATGATTTATTTGTTTATTCCTTTATAGCTTTGGTCCGCTTATGTTCCATGCGGGTCACAGCATTTAGATGCCGTTCAGCTAACTTTAGAACAAATCGACGTGATACGTCGTTTAACGGAGAAGTACACACATGCCTTAGAGTGGGTCACAAGTTCTCAGGGTAAGTTTCTTGACTATTATGAATTACTCTTCCTTATGTAAGCTTTCCTACCGAAGTCCATTCGTTCATTCCATTCACG
Organism: Folsomia manolachei; assembly: GCA_036491905.1. NCBI lineage: Eukaryota > Metazoa > Arthropoda > Collembola > Entomobryomorpha > Isotomidae > Folsomia > Folsomia manolachei. Next base: position 6,635 of record JAAXNX010000435.1, read on the forward strand.
ATGGCTAAAGTCCATTCCACTTCATGTTTAGATATGTCAATCTTAAACGACTCCACGGCACAAGTCATCAATCAAATTCTCAGCGAAAATAGTAAACAGTTTTTAACGAAGGATTGTAACAGCCACTCCATCGCGAAATACTGAAAGTTATATTGAGTGCCGACTCCTCTTATAATATCGGCGTTACAATTTGGTTCCTCATCTGAATTCTGAGCGTTACAAACTTTACATGAACTGCAGTCCAATATTCATGAAAGCCATTACTAAAATAAGCACAAGACTTTCAAATCTTCTAATATTAGCACCCAGAGACACCCATTTATTTGGGAGTTGCAGTTTCTCCACTCATTTCTCCTCTTGTTTGGTGTTATTCATTGCAGGGACTCATCCACTAAGCAGCTATCCTTTTCATACCCGTCGCACTCAACTACATAATCTTAGTTATTTCACTTGTATATAAACCTCACGGCAAAAACACGGAGTGAAAATCTTGTCGTTTGCGGTAGTACACAGATACTTATTTGTACAGTGCTGGCAGGCATCAACCTAAGCTACTAACATATTTTGGGGAAAGGAAAGTTGAGAAATCTGAGTCTAGACTGGTTCTGTAGATGTGGATGTTGAAGAGAGTGAGTTTTGGATTTCAAAGAGGAGGAGCAGAAACCTTTATCATTGATTTGCGATCAAAGAAGAAGTCTTTACATTTAGAAAACGCTTCCCTGTCCCCAACAATATTTCTTCTTCAACTCACTGCGTCTTGTGCAGGAAAGCTTCATTCTTATGCAAGTTGTTCTCTGTTTTCTTTGCACTTCCTTTCACAAAATATTCCCAGGGAAGTTTCCTTGCATCACACGTATTGGTTGAAAGTAGATATCAGCAACGAGCTGAGTTGACCTGCACTTTAAAAATTATTTATTCCAAGCTCATTTTGGTAACGATAAAATTTTAGTTAAAATTCTAAACAATTTTGAAACAGCATTGATCACCTGATAGATAACTTTCTAGCAGTAATTTGTTTTAATACTGCTATGCAGTTGTTGAATTGTGAATTTGAGCCGATCATAACCTATACGAAAAGAAATTAAACATTTAATTTGGTACATATGATCACCATTCTATGACCGTAAAGTTGGTTCAATCAAGGACCATGTACCCAGATCAGACTGGAATCCAGTCACTGGATCCTTTTCTGCATACATTTTTCGTATTTCTGCTACATCACCCAAGATTTATTTTCGAATGAAAGTCTGCTCAATTCACTTTCCCCACTTTTTCTCCTTTTCACTCCTTTCTCCCTTAAGTGAAGACCCGTTTCCTTCTCGTTCGATTCTAATCCTTTCTTCGAAATCAAACTTCTTTTCTTGCACAACCAACCGGCTACAAATCGTTGGAGGGATTTCAAGTGTCTTCTCCCAGCTCAACCCACTTTCTCCACCTGGTGCGATGCGATCAATTCCGATCTTATGCAAATCACCGCTGTCTCTAACTGGAGAACACTCTAGTATTGCATTATTGATCCTATTCCATTTTACAAGTTGAACTAGATACGTACTACAATATGGCCACTCATTGCCAATTGTGCAGAATTTTTAAGAATAAGAAATAACGATATAGACCGTTGTAGCACAGCAGATGGAATTTAGGTTTGCACACGGGTGCTTTTTGGAAGTACCTTAAAAAACGGGAGCATGTACCGTGCAATGACAACCAAGTTTTCTTGATATAAGGTGGTGCAGAAAAAGCTTTACAACAGGCATGCTTATAATATTGGACATTCCAATGGCCATAAAATTTCCTAGTACATTTTCACCGACTCCTTGGATAACTCTTTCTCTTGACCACCCTGTATAACTTTTAAAGGCTGCGACACTCGTATATTTCGTGATTTATTACTGATAAATACTTCGTTTTCTGGGGAAATGGTATTTCTCTGCAATACTCGTTCAGGGGTAGGAGAAAATAGTGACAGCAAGCAAGCCAAAACTTCCGCATCTGTGTTTTGTTCTTCTGTTTGTTATGGGTTCCTGTTCAGGGGAGAATATCTTTTGTGAAGTGAATTGCTTTTTTTGTACTGGAAAGGAAACAGCGTGGGGTTTCAACAAACCAACACTATCAACTTCATGGAGCGAGTAAACGAAGGAAACCAGTCTACTATCCTGATCACATGGATGGCAGATTGACCAATCATTTCAGCCCCAAAAACGGATTGCTTCCTCAATTTTCTTTGAATCTAGTTTTTTAGGGGAATTGGGCTCGGTTGGGAGTTATCCTGTGTGGGTGGTGTGACACTGGTCATTTCCCTCAATTTCGGACAAGCTGGATCAGTCGGTGACATTTATCTAACTTTTTGGCTGTATCCGTTTCCAGTTCTTCCTAGTTTAATGTATGTCGTAATATTTATTCCCAATTTGTTGTCATTGATAGTAAATGTCGTTAAATCGTTATCAATTCAACCGTTTTATTGTTTCAAGAGAAAGCTTGGGAAAGATGCTCTTTATATGTCATTGACTTTAGGAATATTCTTTCTACCTTCCGATCCTTCCTGAGACTATACACGTAAATATAAATGAAATGTACAGCTCAGAGAGCCATGACAAAAGCAGGATCACTTGAAAGCTAACTGCTTCTCAAACCATTATATTAGCTAACCCTTTCAAACCATAGAATCATACGGCCTGCTGTCTTTTTAGGTTGGGCGGACATTATCATAAATGTAAGGCCGTTGGGTTGGCAGTTCCATTTGAAAAAGTTCTCCCTTTCTTTGAAAGAGGCGTCGTCAATGTTAGGGCAAAAAAAGTATGCAAAACGCTGAGTGGCCTAGAGTGGGAAAATCTGGTGGAAAGCGATATAATAAAATAAAACGTCCCTTCAAAAATGATTGGAATGATGTATCCCAGACATCGGAAAAAGGATGAGACCGGTCCCAGAACATCGTTTCATGGTAGACTTACCTTTGTTCTAAAGTTCATTCAGTCCAGCACTTTCCTTACCCGTCCAACGTCGCATCCAGTTGGATGGTGAATGGATTCAAATTTTAAATTCATTCACGATCCAATACAGCAGGCAGAAAATGGAGTATGGAAAGAGTTTTATTTTTTTCAGTTTAGTGAAAAGAGGTTGAATGCAAGAAAATAAATGTACAACCATGACTCTTTTTCTGTTTTCGGATAACCTGCGATAAATGAGGAAGTGTGAGATAGAAATAATAGGTTGGGATGGGATGAAGGAGGCTATGTGATATGGAATGGATCCTCATTTTAGTCAAATATGCATGTGTGAAGTTTAAGGAATGAATATTTCACTAATGCCACAATGTCATAAATTTTTGCATGTACAGAAATTGAAGCGGCCCATAGAAGAGGGAAAATAGCCAGCATGGTTGGAGTGGAGGGTGGTCATTCTATCGGAAATAGTATTGCTGTCCTCAGAATGTTCTATAAACTTGGAGCCCGATACCTCACATTAACCCACACCTGCAGTACGCCATGGTAAATAAAAATTTAACTTTTCTTATCACTGAATGATACTTGGCTTCTCGTTAAAATTCTTTTCTGCAACACTCTTTTTTTCCGATGAATATGTAAAGTATTCTTGAAAAGAAAGTTACTTCAACCAAGACATATACTTACCACTATACTACCACATTCTGTACTTGCAACACAATCTAATGAAAACGCTAAGTAAAACAAATCTCACTGTTAACCCCTAGCTATTTGGAGCTAAATGTTTAATTTCAGTTCTCATTTACTTTTGCGTCAGCGTTTCTCGTGAACTTAATTCAAAACTTGCCCGTAGTTCCAGGCCTTTATGAAGCAGAGGCAGAACACATTGGAAAGAAATACAGAACTGCTGACGCTAGCAAGATTAAATAGTCACTAATACTAATTAATTTTTAGGGCGGACTTTTCTTCCCTGCAACCCATTGATGAGGCAAATCAGAAGACCAAACCTAGTGTCTTAAAAGAACTAGGCTTAAAAGACTTTGGAAAGGTGAGCTCATTTATTTCCGCTGTCCCGAATCAGATATTTCTACTTCCTCCAAAAGTTTTCTTTTCTGATAAAACCCAACAATAACTTTGGAACTCTGGCTATTAGTGTCATACTAACTTTTAATCTATATTTTTACTGCAACTTTAATCTTTTAAAGCTTTGCAGAAATGAGTTTTGTCATGTCAGTATCCTCTTCTTGTTCCACTGACTGAGCTGAGCATAATTTTGTTAATCTGGACATGAAATTATTTATGATTCAGCAGAAGAAAAGAAAGTACATTTTTTTCGTTTTATTTTTTTGCGAGTTGAATATAATTGTGAGGTGTATCTAATAATAAAATACTTTAATACATAATTTATGCAGCATAAAAGTGTTTAATTAGAATAGAACCAAAATGGAATAGTTTTTTACTGAATGTTGATTTATATTTTTTGTTGGTTTTTTTAAAATTGATGAAAGTGAACACAAACTAGGAGCATCAACGGACTTGATTCAATTGAAGTTTGAAGAATTGTATAAAAAATAAGCATTAGAAATTCAAAATGTTTCTACCCCATCGGCATGTTTTTCTTTCTCTGAACACTGAACAAAATTTGTGAATTCAAAGTCCAAACACTTCTATGCTTTCATACTCTTTCGTACATTGAATTGCATGGCACTGCATTTGTGAGTGTGCAATCACTGTAAGTGAATCAGAGTTAAATACTGATGCAAAATTCATGAGGACTGCTGATGTGAACTGCCATCGGATGGTTGGATACACACGTGCCCCTGTGGACACCACCTCGGACGTGCCCACGCTCGCCTTTCACCAATCTCCAAAATTTTCTCTTTTCTCTAAGGAAGGGCTTGGTTGACCAACGTACAGATATCAGTATTTCATGTTATATGGAGGTTATATGGTATTATGCGTTCCATGCAATCCGTGAATTTTATGCCGGAGCAAATGCTAGCAAGACTTGTAAACTTCATCAAAGGATATGTTTGTATATCCAATCTGTCTTTACAAGTTATAATATTAGGTTTCCAATATTTTTATACTCAGCACCAACTGGTGTGCTCACAATCTTTCCTTGATGAGATGAGATGAAAGGTGATAAGTGCAAGATGTTCTAGTAAACTGAAGTTTGTCTGATTACAACAAAGTTTGATCCCAATTTGCAAGATAAAGTTGTAAAGTTTATTAAATGTTGTAGCAGCTGGTTAGCTGTCGGGTCTGGTCCTTTTAGTCAATTTACTAAACATTTTTCGATCCACTCACATTTTTCAACTTTGTCCTGATAAAGATGCAGGTGTCTGAGTAACAGGTGAAAGTATGGTGACCGGTCTAATGAATTTATTTTTATCTTTCAGAAAGTGATAAAAGAAATGAATAGATTGAGGAATGGTTGTTGATCTCAGTCATACATCGTAAGTCGATTTTGACTCCTTTCACATGCTTTTTAGATCTGGTTTTTCACCTGTATAAATGATATTGTTTTTAAAATACGGGTAATTTGTCCTCACAGCAAACTCACCATGATGGACGTTTTGAATGTAACTAAAGCACCGGTAAGGACGCTGTTATTCGTCGACAACACATTAAAAAAATATCGAAATGATTAGCTTAAATTGCAAAAACAATTAATTAAAAATTTAATTTGACTATTTACAAAATTACAGGTCATTTTTTCCCATTCTTCTGCTCATTCGATTTGCAACTCTACACGAAACGTAAGTTATCAATGCCCTAAGAATAGCATCAAGGTTTTGATTTAGGTGCCCTTAAAATTTTACTAAGTTTACGACTAAACCAAACTAACATTTGAGTAAATAAAACTGTCAGCTCCTACTTATCTAATTTCAATTAATGTATTGGGATGAAATGATCTAGTTATCTTGGGTATTCCATTGTAATAAATTAGTAAATCAATTAATAGTACAAGAACCGCCAGGAGAATCAGTTCATATCACAATTCTTGTGTACCTTCTTAATAGCTACTCATACTGCAAATAATTAATTAATACAATCCATTTCCAGGTGCCTGATGATGTGCTACGTGAGCTGGTGAGTACAATAATTGTCCTAATCAATGATGGGGTTACGTTTATTTTTGTGATTTAAACCTTAACAAATATTTTTACAGAGCTCCAACGGAGGACTTGTGATGGTTAGCTTCTACAACTATTTTATCACATGCAATGGTTCAGCGTCCATTTTGGATGTTATTGGTACGTATTTATAAGTTATCCTTTCGTGTAGTTTCCTACTTATGAGCAATAAAAAACGCCTGCTTGCTGTTGTAACGCCAACGGAGATATGAACCCATTATAGGAGCTTTCCAAGTTTCGATCTTTGACCAATATGACATTACTGTCAGTGGAGTGAAGGCAGTATGCCATTTAGAAAGTGTTATGAGAATCTCGTAAGGAATTGAATGATGGTTGATATCTCAACCAGAATTGGTAGTGGATGTGCCCCACCATGACTTACCCTACCAGCAAACCAGAGCTTAATGTATATAAAATCTGACATATCCTGACAAACAGCTCCAAACATAACTTTTGCAAAGTACTTTCTCCTCGCCCATACTAAACTAAACTGCGGATTTTACTGTTTTTCTACTCGCCGGGGTTAGAAAATCCCCGTCACTCACCACAAGTACTCAACCAAGTCTCGTAATTTTTGGCTTGCTAGTCCTTATGGAAGGGTTGTGCATGTATGGCTGATCTGAGTGGTTTGAAATAATCAACTCACTGTTTCCTCAAACTGCAGAAACACATTAAAAATTCCACGTCCAGTCCAGTAACCAATTACAAAATTTACGAACTACTTTTATGACGACTTTTCTAAAATGATCATCCACAACAGAAAAGGAAAGTGAAAGTACAATTCCCATTTTTTATTTGCTTCGAGAATTTTGAGATGGAGTTCATAGTTGTGATAAAACCTACACTTTCAGCCGCGTGAATGAATTCAGCACTTTTATTTTTCTGCACTACCTAGGTAAATATAAAACATTGATTAGTTGAGCATTTGTATAGTTGGATGTTTATGGGAACATACAGATTTCAATTTTCGTAACATTCAATTTCCAACGCATTACACCTGTCGACAGCTAAAACCCAATGCCATTCATTCAGAGTTCGAAGGAGAGAGGAAGAACCTCTTAGCAAAATGACACCGCGCCACGTCCTTTGATGTTATTCACATGTAGAAAGTCCGAAGCAAGGCTTCACTGGTGATATGCTGGATATCAAAATAACAGTGCTTTAGACTTGCAGCCAGTTTACAATCTTTCATGCACTCATCAACCAAGCTAAGCCAAGCTCAGCTTGGTTTAGGTTAGGAAATGTATAAACAAACGAGGGTGAAATGAATTTACCAAAGTTCAAAGTTTACTTTTGCCTGTCGAGCCTCCTGGCCCCACTTATGCCCTAGCTAAAGGGAATTGATTAATTTAATTTATACTTTCAAAATCACTCTTGCCTAGTTGGTTGGTTGAGTTGGATGGGTCGAAGGGAAAGGAGAACGCTCATTTTCCAATTCCTATAAAAGTTTCCCCTTGTCCTCCGACCTTACTCGTCTCACTTGTGCGGTGAAAGTGAAAGAAGGAAGCACAAACTGATGCCTGCATACCAACCACCTAGCTAACCTTCACTTCCTTTTTGTCCATTCTACACCCTCGTCCGGCCATATCAACCACACTTCACTACCACTAAACATTGGGGCACAAATGCAAATCGAATATCTAAAAGGAAAGTGGGAGAAAGTTGACAAGAAAATACAAGTCGTAAGGTCAGATGACATTCAACTCTGTCCAGATCGTACCGCAAAATCTAAAACTTGGTTTTCAGTTTCTTCAACCTATCTACAACAGATCGCACCCAAAGCTGAAGTTGATTCTTGAAGCAGCTAAGAGACTGAATTATGGGGTTGTACTTAATGCGGATAAACTTTTAGATTTTTTCGTGCTCTGTCTTACAAGGAAAGAAAGAGTTAGAGATGGTGATATTCAAGTGTGTTACTAACATTTCGTATAAAAAAAAGCTCACTTTAAGATTCTGGTAGATTAAACACTAAGTTCAAGTTTTTTGGGGTGTGATAAAATCTAGTTTTCAGGTTTTTTTGGTATTATACTTTAGCACCTCGAAGATCAAGATCAACTTTGTGGAGAAAGCTACTATGCAGCCTTGCTTTTTGGCTCATGCAAATAATTCAGAAAGGAAAAAAAATCTATTTCAACTCAAATTCTCCACTTCTCTCAGGCTACATAGATCTCCGCTGAGGTTTACAGCTTAAAAAGTTTTCCAAGCAAAGTAAAAGATCTAGAGAGGTGATAGCTGTATATGCATGGCTATCCGGATGACTGGTAAGGCTTGGGTGGGATGAGAAATGGAAAGGTGGTTGAGCTTAAAGATATTCCCAGGAAAAGAGTGAGAGAGATGAAGCAGACTTTTTTGTGCCTATTTTATCCAAGTGAATGTGAAATAAGTTATGCGTCTTTTTTCAACCAAGTACACTCTCTATTTTATCGTATTTTTTATACACTGCAATGGAATCAAGTATCGGGTTAAAAAATATAAATACGCAATGCACAGCGATTGTGTACATGTTGAATTTTTGAGCAGGCAAACAAGTTTGAAGTTTTCAAACATCAAGAGATTTTGATGGACACCATAGCATGGCTGTGAATTATAACTATAAAACTTTATACTATGTAGAATGGGTCCAGATTTTATTAAATCTAATAATACATATAACTATAGATTTACAAAACTATACTTATACAAAAGAGCCCATGCTATTACCAGAAGGGAACATTCTAACCTTCCATGACGAGAAGCTAAAATTGAAGAAGTACGTATTTATCAATAATCAATAATTTAGATTGAAACACCAAAATATCGAATTTCTTACTACGAAGCGCAAATGTGAGCCATTTAATAATTCGTTTAATTGAAAAATATTCCGAATATTAAAATATTAAATTTAGTATGAAAATCAAGCACCCCTGTATTCTCTAATGTTTCACGAAATTTCATACTTCGGCATGAAATTACCTTAATTGGAAGATTTCCGAGACAAAAAAAGTTGATTATTCAAAAGTCCCTTATATTATAACATGCAAAAACAGGTCTCGACGACACTTGTATTACGAATCTCATCTCGAGAGCAATCCGTGTTCTATCACGACATCCAAATTCAAATCCCTTCAGGTCTCGACGACACTTGTATTACGAATCTCATCTCGAGAGCAATCCGTGTTCTATCACGACATCCATATTACATGAAGACGAACAAGACGTTGAATATCTTATCAGCTCAAGTGGAGAAATTTGTCTGCATCCGCTCTGTTATGAAATATGTAGGGAAAAAGCAGGATCAGAACCAAGACTAGGAGTTACTTCCTACGTTATGACGAATAAGAATCAGACTAAATTTGCAAGGAAATATGTGAGTTGGTAGAAGAGAGGAAATGTCTTGTTAGCTATCTATGTGGAAATGAATTACGACGAGGAAGTAAATTTAGCTGGAGGAAGCAGAATAAAATGGGCACTAATCACGACATCCATCCATATTACATGAAGACGAACAAGACGTTGAATATCTTATCAGCTCAAGTGGAGAAATTTGTCTGCATCCGCTCTGTTATGAAATATGTAAGGAAAAAGCAGGATCAGAACCAAGACTAGGAGTTACTTCCTACGTTATGACTGAATAAGAATCAGACTAAAATTGCAAGGAAATATGTAAGTTGGTAGAAGAGAGGAAATGTCTTGTTAGCTATCTATGTGGAAATGAATTACGACGAGGAAGTAAATTTAGCTGGAGGAAGCAGAATAAAATGGGCACTAATATGATTACACTTGCTGAAGTGCAACTTTGCTATAAAACACTATTCTAGGCAAGGTGGACATAGATTCCTGTGACAACCTAGTCCTACCCTTCTTCCGTGGAATGATTTAGTCATTGCATATGAAATATTTGACTGCAATTTATTTTTTATCAAACTCATTTCCCTTCCGTCCAACACTTTCGATTTCGTTCTCTCTTTTCTTTTCACTTTCACACGTATTTTTTGCAAAATTTAAAAAAATAGACTCAATTTTGGTTTGGATTGCAAAAACCTGAAGGGATTTGAATTGAAGCGGATGGGCAATGCAAAAACGGGTTTGGCTCAGTGACTGATTGACAGTATTATTTAGCCCAGAATATTTTGGAAGGAATGGAACCAGTATGCGTGGATGAAGCAGTTCCGAGGTGAACACTTCTATGATTCTTCCAACTTCAATGAACCAAGTGGTAACATTGCGGCTTAGCTCATTCTGTGGGCAATAATAATGTTGTCGAGATGAAATTTAAATTCTAGGAAAACCTTCAAAGGCAAAACCGGAACTTGTATCGGTTGACTGAGTTTCCTCGCACTTAGTAAAGAAAGCCTTTTTATGAATTCAGTTCAGCATTTTTTCATATTCGAACGCAGAGTGAAAGCGTAGTTACATCAGATTTCTCTGTGTTAAATAAGTCGGCCATGTCAACTACACCACAACTCATTCACTCAGCCAAGATTGGTTTTTGGAACATTTTGGTCCATTCCTACCACCAACTGCACAAACACCGATGTTTCTACTCAAACAAAATGACGTATTCCGATCCAATATTTCCGGCCAAATCCGTCAGTAGAATTTTGAACACAAATTTTTCAAAGTAGGCCAAGCATTATAAACTGGGAGTTTTTTTTAGATAAAATATCTTGACTGCTTATGAGTACTATAGTCAAAGGCAAATTCATCATTCCAAATTTATGTTTCCAATCGTATCGTGACTTGCCTGTTGAGTGAAAATCTGACTTACATTTTGACCAAAGTCGTTCCTAATTGTAATCGTCCGACTTGGAAGGAAAGTACAGAATAAAGAAACGGTAGAACAAAAGGTTGATAAGTGAGGAATTTAATTTTGGGATTTCCTTTACCTTGAACCCAAAAGCTCTCTATCTTACCTTGTTTCTTGGTCTGCTCAGCCAGTCCCTCAAGGGAAAGAACGGCAGCGGCTGAACTCTTGAGAAACACCTGACGAAATTCAATCTTGAAAATCAAACTTTCGCCTTTGTGAATACCAATAACGTGAAAAGATACAATTTTCAATTTCCAGTCAAAAGATTTCGCTTTCTCAAGATGCCTTTTGGTTTGCAGCGACTCACATTCACTTGAATAGAGAAAAATAAAAATAAATATAATCGATGAATCCGGCAAAACTCAGGACAGAATCAATCAGCGTTATAGAAAAATATGATATTTTGCTTTACCTATCTACATATGCTATGCACAAATGTATTATGTACATATTACATATTGTGCATGTATGAGGTTACAACTGAATGGTTGCCCTGTATTTGCAGCATTGCTCCAGTACTTCTCTCACAACTTTCTTTTTACTGCATATCCATTCATGTGTGAGGAGATAAATGGAATGCGACTTTTTTTCATTTTGAAGTCATATATACATAAGTATGAATTAAGTAGGAATGAATACATAATAAATGCTCCTTATTACACATGTTTTTGGCTGGCTGGGGATTTATAAAAAAACCAATACTCTGCTCGAGTTTTATACACTGAGGGTCAAGCGCTGGTCATTGTATTTTATTTCCACTGTGGCAATGCATTGCAATGTCGGCTCTTTGGTAGTAATGAATCCTATAAATGTCATTGTCGGGATTAGACTGTGCTCCATATTTTTCATTGTTCAAGCTGACTGTCATGATGAGTTAGTCAGCGTATAAATTGCAAAACACCAACATTTGAGGCTACGTGTAGAGGCGAAGGTGAACACTATTGGAGTTTTATCTAATGAGATTTTAATATTTTCACAAATCCAGGGATTGAAGTGACTTCAGTTTGCTTGCTTACATTTTTTTCCTACCTAAGCATAAAAAGTCACAAACAGTCAAACTACTCGAACTTCAAGCCTTAATCTTATCAAAGGTCAGAAGCATGCCGTTCTGGTAAATGCAGACGTTTATGAAGTTGAGTTGAATGTAAGAGATAAATAGGAAAAGGAATAATGCACAGACAGATATTCACGACAGAAAAGAAAATGGCTTGCCTTCATTGTTCCCCTTGGAGAAAGTGGTAGGTATTAGAATGCAAAAGGAGGTCTTCCATCCATCCATTCCATTGTAATAGCAGCAGCAGTCAGTGGCAGTTCTTTCGACATACGGAGAATTTACCAGGCCAGAAAGAAGTCTTGGCCTATAATAAATATCTTATGACATCCCAAATCGAGAAAAGGGTAGACCGCCGTCATTGAATTTTGATCTCGTCAGACAACGACCGATATAATGGAAGCCAAATTTTTGTTCGATTATGGAATTCCTTCTCGGCATTTGGAATTTCTTCGATGCCATCAACCGGCAAATACAGAAATGCTACTTGGAAACCATTGATCTCAAATTCTGTAATGGTGCCATAATGCCACACTATAGCACACACTGTTCATGTCAACCAGACAAAAATTTACAGAATATTATATGGACGACTTTCACTTTAGTTGCAGCCTAGACTTTTGTCCTGACTTATTCATGGCGTGCGGTCTTATTCGACTCTGCCACTTGTGACAAATCGAAATTTTTCTTGGAATGTTAGACATGTGCTTGGGCATCTATTCTACTATCGCACTATAATTAACAAATACTTGATTCTTGGCAAAAAGCTTACGCAATGCTTTAATATTATGAATAATTATTGATTACAAATATATAGATGTTTTTATTTTTTTTAGCTCATATCAATCATATCCGAGATGTTGCTGGAGTCGGTAAGTTTGCTTGTGGTAGATTTTTTAAATATTACGGAGATTATGAAAATGATTCGAAATTTGCATTTTTACAGATCATGTAGGAATTGGAGCTGGTTTTGATGGAATTAATTTGTAAGTTTTCGGTTTCTGATCTAACCCTGGGCATTTTAAAATTCAATACATTGTTAAATTATACGTGGTGTGACTGAACGTGGACTTTGGTCCACGCATTAAAGTGTTCGTAAAACTATATGCAGTGGTTGAAGTCCATGGGCATTTTTTTATTCACACGTAATAATTGTACGAATATACCCTTACATGTTTTTGTTACAATTTGTTGTTTTTATTTGAATTTGACTCTTGCGCAAGCATTCATTAGGCTTGATGATAATATATTTTTATGCAACGTGCACTAATATAAAGCTGGCAATAACTTACACAAAATTATCTCGTTTGAGGATAACAGTTTTTTTGTTTGAAACAAAAACAATACAAGACCGTTCAACCAAATTACTGCACTTTGTGGGCAAGCATTTTTCAAAAACCTTTGAAAAATTACAAAATGGTTGCAAGGGCTACGACAGATTATTTATTGTTATGTACAGAAACTATTACTAAATTGGTCTGGTAATTTTGATGATAAAATAAGATTGTAACACTCATAAAATTGTTATCTTTCTGTCAGTGGAATAGACATCTCTGTCTGTCCTGCAAAATAATCCATTACAAGTCGGATTAACAAATTATTCTTTCAACTTTACTATTTATTTCATTCTTTTCACAAAAACATGTCCATAACTTGGTAGACTGCTCTTCGCAAGGGAATAACAAAAGTTTTCTGTTTAGATATTAGAATATTTTGGACAAACTTTCTCCACACAGGAAAAATGGAGTACTCGCATAGCCAGCAGTTGCATTATATAAAAGGGAAAGAAAGAAATGAGGAAAAAGTGGGCTCGTTTGGCGAATGTGCATTTGACACCCTCTCCCCGTTCTCACCATTTGGTTGGTTTAGGTTGGTTGGCTGGTGAAAGAAAGTGAGGAAAAAGAAAGTGCTGCTGATGATGATGATGGTAATGATTAAAGCTGGGCTGGTCCCCAGACTACAAACTCAGTAGAAAAGGCAAATGATTCAAATGGAGTTTGATGAAGAGTCAGACCATTGGGATTGCTCATCTCAATTCACTCCCTTTCACAGCGATTGTACATTGTAACCATTTTATCTTTTATCGCTGCAAACTAAGCAAAATATGAATTTTAAGCTCAGCAACAAAACTACACAAATTATTGATAAAATTAGTTAGACAACTTACTCATAGAGCAAGTTGTGCAAAAACTATAAAATCTAATTGTGCCAATTATTACATTTTAGTACTCCCAGAGGTTTGGAGGATGTGTCAAAGGTATAAAATTCATAATTTTTTTTTATTTCTTTGTTCCTAACACAGGAGTTTATTGTATGAACAATTCATGTGTTGTCTTTCATTAGTACCCAAATCTATTTGCCAAACTTCTGGAAGATCCGAAATGGACCACGGAGGACTTGAAAAAATTGGCTGGACTCAATTTTCTTCGCGTCCTAAGAAGAGTAGAGCAAGTAAGTTGAGAACCTATTGATAATGCAGTCGAAATACAAAAATTGAATGTTAGAATCAAGATGGCACTTTAACTAATAATTTTATTCGTGCCGACTTGACTTGACTGCTATATGTGTAGATGGCAATTTATTTAAACGGAGTGAATCTTACTTATTTACATTTCCCAAAAGACATCAAGTAAAAAATTCAGTTTTACAATTTTCTTTATTTAGTTTCTCGTGAAATAATATCACAAAAAAGAAAGGTATACAAAAGCATGAACACGAGACACTCCAGAAAAAAAAATTCAGAATGGTAAAATATTAGTACCACCACTTCAACCCCATCTTCACTCATATAAGCTAGAGAACAACAGCCTATGAAATATTTATGGAAACAGAGAAAAATTAGACCCCAGTGGTTCGGATGCATTAGTGGTGGGAACAAATGAGGGCGACGATGGACTAAATGTGTGTGATTTGTTCAATCCCTGCTCTGTTTATAGGTCCGAGATGAGTGGCAAATTGCGGCCGTGCAGCCTGTGGAGGATGCAATCCAGGCTAAATATATCGAAGGCCACACCCAATGTGTCTATGTCGGATCGTGATACGGTTTCGACTTAGCTGCTCCCTTTCTCAATTAACCCGATTTTTACCTATCTTTCCTTTTTTCCCTTCTCCACTACTCCAACTCCAACGTTCTTGTGCTACTACTGAAATCAAATAACTTTCTCTACTTTCCCCACTAACTGCCAAATTTAGCACCGTTACAGAAATAATGCTAAAGTGCACTCTCCTTGGACATATTAGAATGTGCTAAAAAGTGTCAATCATGCATCACATGAGTTTGAAATACTGAACCCATACAATGCGTCATAAACTTATGACAAGTGCGAACTTTCTCCAGGCCCTTCACTCCATAAAATGCTTATTCTACCTTTCTTCCAATCGTCCACATGTTATTACAACCAGATACAAATACTTCCGTAACGTGTAAACCCCGACAGAAAGACTATAATTTGTAGGAAGTTGCGAATAGCCGACTTTGTTGGTGAAGCAAATCAGAGGATGTAATCTAAATATTCGATGTTTTTTCTACTATTATATAAGTAACCCGTGTTCTAAACCAATCCCATATACACTCTTATACATCCTGACGACGACTTAGTTTATAAAAGTTTCGACAGTACAGTTTGTGCCAAAACCAGAGAGACTCGAATTAAATTACAAACACAAACCCGAGGCTTATTGATCAGCAGAACATGGTATAGATTCTTCTTCTCCAGTTTTCTCAAGAAGACACAACAATACGAGCACGCACTACCTTTGGCCCACGACACACATCTTATTGCACCGTGTTTGAAGTATGTTCTGCTCAACTCCACGTGCGAAATGAAGCAAAGAATGAAAACTCCGGTGGCTATCTTCCCTTCCTTCAAAAAATAAAATAGTGGTTTGGTTCTGAAGGCTGTCTATCTGTACTTTCCTCTACAAATAGCCACTTAACTTACCCATCCAGCAGATAAACTTGAACAACTTTCTCCACTTCAAACCAACCGCAAACAAACTTCATTCATGATTTCAAAACTGAGAAAATGTCATAAGCCAATTGGGAGGTTGTGCTTTATCAACATTTTGTAAAAGGAATAAAAAAGTTGAAGTGGTTCATCTGTAAAAAAAATTGACAGTATATTTCAATTAAATAATTTAATACAAATAACATAATATAGGCACCTTAATTACATGAGATGTTATTAACTAATACTAGACTGAACAGATTATAAGATTGTACATCAAGGTAACTCAATATTTGGTAACGTTATTTCAAACGTTGTAAAGGATAAGATTCAAAAGTTTTTACTATTAAATGTTACATTTTTTGAACGTGGGCTGCATTACAAATTTTCTCTCCAATATTCAGTACAATTGGTTGGTTATTGAAAATATTCGCAATACGAGTACAACTTCTTGCCTCCATTACTTCACTTGGATGAAGCCCTTGCAATCATTTCCGTCTGTCCATAACATTTGGTCAAGTTTGGTCAGTAAAAAAAACATGCGGACAGAATTTTGGTCAGGTTCTGGAGTTGACCGAGCTAATGGTCACTAAGCGGCGTATAAATGAGCTGCCATCAGAAGAACTCTTATGGATGGCGTCCAATCTAACGTTCCATACTCTTTCCCATCAACCATACTACCAAGTACTTGAATAATACGAAACTCGTTCTACCAACTATTCTTCAAACTTCAACATGGAAAATTTCCTTTTCTTCATGAACGGACTTTCTCCAGCCCAGCGTCAGTCTGGACTAGCTCATTCGGTCTTCATTTTCTAAATATTCCTCTATCAAACGTGACCTTCCCTCAAACTATTTGATGATGATGCTTACCAGTTTTGTGTAACTGCCAATCCTTTATCTCCCAACAAAACAGATACTGATTTAAAGTGTGCTAATTCTAAAAAGTAACTTTAGCATAAACTAATAAGTGACTTTGTTAATTGTTACTGCTAATCATACGAATAAGTATTTTAATTTATTTCATAAAATTAAATATAAATGAAAAGTAGAAGTTTAGTTTATTATTATAATAATCTTTTCAAACTGGTAATGATTGAACAAGGGTTGCAAAAGTTACACTCATAATTTCATTTAGTTTGCAGCATTAATGTGAATTGTCTGTAATTAATGGGTTTACAAAAAATATAGAATTACGCAAAAATGGATACTTTAATTGGAGAAATAAATATGCATTTTAAATTTTGACTTTAGAAGTTGTAACAGGAGGAATTGCAATAAACGTGTGGTCGATCTCGCGTTTTGACAATCCTTCAGTAAAAATGCCCACACAGTTTTTGATTGCTAATTGCTTCGTGTTTTAAAGTTGAAGTTAAAAGTAATCAACAGATAACAATTTAACAATAAATACTTTATTACCTATTTAATATTGCTCTACTGATTTATATCATTAAATATGTAATAACTGAAGAGTTTGATTGAAGAACAAATAAATAATAATAAATTGTAAAACATTCATCAATTCTAGCAATTCCCATACATTAAAAAAGATGAAGTGGACATTTCTCGTGGTGCTTATTTTTGTTGCATGCCCAAAAGAAAGGTCTGAACACTTTTACTTAAGCAACTTCAAATAGAAGGTAAGTGTCCTCGTTGGAATAAATAGAAGGGTTGAGAGCTGATGTGGGTGAATGAAAATAAATCTGGTAGTGACCACTGGACAATGGAACAGGAGAGTAGGCTTAGAAATAAGAAAGTTGTCTACTGTACGAGGGCAATGTTGGGCTTGACAACCCTGAATGGAACCATTTGCGTGCATTACTGGCCAGAATAAGAAAGAACTAGCTGGACAACAACTTGAACTCTGCAAAAACTTATTTCTTGAAAGAAGAAGCACTTCTTCTTTGACAAGACAACTTGACACTCGTCCACCAGGGAAGGGAGCCAAAAGCTTATGCACCATTGATTGATTGTTTGGCGGATTCCTGTGCAAGGTGATCCGGCTGTAGGTAGAGATAAGGATCATGAGAGTTGTTCCCGCATTGCAGTTAGATTTTAGCCGAATTTACCACTTAATCGTATAGACTACTGTTTGCTAGTTTATATTGGCACAGTGCCGATTGAATGCAGGAATACT
This sequence comes from Folsomia manolachei, assembly GCA_036491905.1. Lineage (NCBI taxonomy): Eukaryota > Metazoa > Arthropoda > Collembola > Entomobryomorpha > Isotomidae > Folsomia > Folsomia manolachei. The sequence continues at coordinate 24,638 of JAAXNX010000435.1, forward strand.
TGAGTCTCTTATTGATGAGATTACGTATAGAAGACGCTGCTTGATTCTTTATAAAATTTGATCACACAAAAATTTGTTTCCTATTTGCTTGTTTTAATAACTATGTAAGTAGAATTGATCATTTTCCGACTTCCATTGATGATTTATTGTTACCTCCGCACAGTCCCAATTGAAGAATTAAATTGATGCTGTATTTGAGTTTTGGAATGTAATCTCTTGAATGGAGACTTGAAAATTCCTACTGAACTGAATGCAGACACAAAATGAAAACAGAACTTTATAGAAGAAAACGCAAAGCAACGTAAGCCCCAGATGAACAATGATTAATACGATGGTGTCAAGAGTTGTCTTCTCTTGAGATAAAAACTGACGTCCATTGATTCCTGGCAGCCTATCCAACTTTAACTCCCACTTTGGAACCTATAACCAATCCAGTATAATATCCACAACTTTCATACTGCAATTCAAAAAAAATCATCCCATACCATCATCCAATAGATTTTTAGAAACGTAGACTTTTTTTTGACGGTTTTCTCTTCCTTCCTTATTTGCTGCCCAACTCAACTTCTAGCTTTTTGCAGTTCGACTACTAGTTCGAGGATGAAGGAAAGTGGCTTCGTTGTAGTCCAGTTGAACTTGAGACAGCAGCAAAATTCCGTTTAGTTAATCTTTCTAGGATATGTGTAAAAGAAATTCAGGCACTGACATACACAAATTATGTAAGATCTGTGAGTAAATTACTATGCTGTCTGCTTAAGCAATTGCTCGAAGCTCCAATACTGAATTGACAATAAAAAATAAAATACCATCTGATTCGCGAGGAAGGAACCAAAATCCCAATTACCAATGTCAAACTGATATAGAAAAATGTTTTTCAAATTTATTGAAAAGAAACCATTCATCTACATTACCATTTGCCAACTACTGCTTGTAACCGATACAGCTTATATTTATATAATATGTGTGTTTAATTTTCTTATTATTGGTAAAATTGTTATACTGAAAATATAAACTACTGACTTTCCAGTAAATAGCGACTAAACTGCAAATTAAGAATCCCAGTGGACTTTTTTACAAATTACATTGTAATAAGGTCTAATTTACTTGCTTAAATTGTGATTCTATTCTCGTCCCCGTCAGAATAATTCTTTCTTCCGCAATTTGTTCTGCTGAAATATTGAATGCAAGTGCAGTACGAGGAATCCAGTCGGACCTCATCTCTTTCCATCCTTCAACAAATCAGTCTGACATGAATCGTCCTATAGAAAATCAAAATGGCTCGAGTTTCCTCAATTTATTCTCAACGAAGTCATTAGTAGTCTCTCTGATTGTTTATAACAAAATTAAAGGAAATAAAAGTATAGATGGTGAATCCGTTAGCAAACCAGAGGAATGGCTTCATTGTTTTCCGCTCAGGCTGATTCTGTACAAAAAATAAGATCCATTACAATTCAACTCAACCCTTCACTAATACGAACCAGTCGAATCTAGTAAGTAAGGTAAAATACTCGCTACTACACAATAACAACCTTCCATAGGAGAAAGTATATTGCTGTAGAAAAAATATTTTGACGAGAAGCACTTTTGTCTTATAACAGCCAGTCGTATTATTGCAGTGCATCAATAAATTCTTGAGGAATAGAGCAATAAAATGCTTCCTTTTCCATTTTTATCTTATAAAATATTCCGTGAGGGCGATCTTCTTTCTCAATAAAACCAAAAAATACTTTGTTGGCTGACTTTCTCCAAACAAATACAAATCGTAGTTCCACCCTGAACAATGATTATTTTTTATTTCACTTCATAGTGTATGCACCTGCAAGTGAATATATGCATTGGTGAAGGGAAAACAAATCAGGCAAAGTCAAACCAGCAAACGCGTATAGAATGGATGTTAGTTATGGCCACATAGAAAGCAGAGGCAGGTAATTAATTAATGTGTGCCTCGCCGTGATGCTTGTAAATTCACTATTTTGTTTTTCAAGCCTTATTTTTAAATTCCACAAGCGTCTTTTGTAGAAATTTACTGTGGCAAAAAGTGAAAATGGTTCATTCATTTTAAATTTGAACCAGTTTCTACAGCTTAGTATCCCACATGTGACGTATGTACGTTTAATTTTGCATTACCCATCCACCCATGGTGCTAAAGCAAGTCAAGCAAAATGAGAAGGGAAGGATGTTGGGTCCAATTCACCGTGCAAAGCAAATCTTGAATTATTTTGAAATCTCGGCCTGTTCCCATCCCAAATTGTAGGAATCGGAAGATACATACGTGCTAGTGGGACAAACTTATGCAAGGCTGTGCTGCGTTTTACGTCGATAAATTACTTTCTGTTTTTACACCCTGCCAAGGGAACTGCCTCATGTGTGGTGTGGTTCAGTGGGATGGTATTCTGAGGGTTACATTGCGTTGTCTTCTTCTTTGGAGAAAGGTAATTTTTCCAGTCCAGTAAGCAGAGAGGTAGAGGAGAAAGTACATGAGTGGATGAGTGGCTTACTGGTTTGGTTTGGTTTCGTGGGGCATGGCTTGTGGGTTTATGAAGTCGTGGTGCTGTGGCCTACGCCAGGTGCACACTTTATTTTGTGTTTGAGCCTCAATGAACCCAGGGAAGAACCACGTTTACAACCATCCCACATCCATACTAACTAAGACGATTGGAAGAGTTTACACCTCTTCCAATAAACGAAGCCAAGATGTTCATTTTTTTTACTAAGAGTCTCAGGCGCAGCAGCGACATTCTCATCGCACAAAGGATGGCGATAAAGAGACAAAGTCGTCGAAACTGTTCAGGGCGAGGTGTGGGTTAGAAGGTGGTTCAGAAACTGTTTGCAGGTTGTGGTGCTTGGTGAAGTGCATAAACCAAATCAGAGGAAGCTCTGAGTAATAAATACATATCCTCCACTCCATGGGGTCAGTTTTCCGTATCTAATCTTATCAAAATTTTATCAACACATTTCTCTTCCTTCCAACCCAACCAACAAGAAATGGAATGGAGGCGACTGGATGGATGAGATTTCTCATGTTGGCAAATAATTTAAAATATTGCTTTCACCTCCGAGTACAGTAATTTCACGCCGTCTAACAAACAACTGCGGACGGCCAACAAACCATAACGAACCCGGAAGATGCTTTTATAGCACAATATACTGTTCCATGTAGTAGCACTCTACCTTGCTTATGATTCCGGATGCAGATGAAAAACTTCTTTTCTAATTTTATGGCTTTCACTACACTCACCCCTTTATGGGAGAGTAAGGACATTCTGGTTTTGAGAATTTCAGTGAATGTGGCCATTCAACCAGTCAGTACTTGCTCCTTCTATATCAAGTTTCAATAGCTTCTTCACTTTCCCCAGGACTTTAATAACTTTCTTTAATTTGTTAGGAGTTAAAATTGAATGGACGACGGATAGAATTGAGAAGTTGGACCTAGGAAGAAGAAGACAGAAAGATGAAATAACTCTGAATCCATTGTTTTCGCTTTGCTTCTACTTGCAAATAGATGCATACAATAAGGGGTTGAGCACAATTGTGGTTCATCAAGTATAAAATATTGATTGTGTAACTTGTTTATGCAGCATTTGCAGACATTGTTTTAAAAATTGAAGAGGACTATTCCTCACAACTTGAAAAAATTGGATACAGGATTACTAAAATTACGCAGGAAATATGGATGTGTTTAGCGGACCACAAAATATTGTATTAAATTCCATTTAAATTACAACTCATGCATAGGGTAGTGATAAACTGTTCAACAATTTTTCTATCAGTCAGATATTATTTGAATTAATTAATACAAGAAGTTGAACTCTAGTTAAATGAATGAAACAAGGTTGAGATTAATTTTCAACCTCAAAATCGCTTCACGCTGTCTGTTCTGTTTATGTTCTGTTGTTTTCGCTCGTGACATTAGAGCACTTGTTTATTATTATTACGCCGTGCAGATTATCCTTGAGCTAATCTTATCAAAAGTTTCAAACAAGGTAGGAATGGAATGAACCAAGTTTTGGGCAGGTTGCCAAGCAAGTTTTATCCCATTCCACCACAGTTTGGTTCTAGTTAGCAGAGTAATCAAAGAAGGGTATCAAGTATGAATGTGCATTCTTCAAGAAAAAGAGAAAGCATCCAAGAAAGTAGCCAAAACTAACCAAAATGTCTCGTTGATTGCCAGTTCAACAACTTGTAAATGCAGGGAATCTAAACTGGAGCTAAATTTTTTAATAGTTGATCACCTGATTATTACAGAAATTGCATACGATGCATTATTCCGGGTGGTTAGATGTGTATATGTTGTTGGTTATTGTGTATGCTTTAGTTAACAAAGTAATTTGTTAGACAAAGAAGGAATAAGGACGTGAGGATGGTGAGGAATGCAGAACTAACAAAATGGATTGAATTTGGTTTTGTTCTTCGGTCGAATCTGATTGTCTATTAAGAATTCGGTGGAGTGGAAGGAGGGTGGTAAATGTTGTGGTCGTAAAATGTAATGTTTCTTGCCAGCGAAGAATGGAAGATCAAATGATTAAAAATTTAACACTTTTTGTCTCCCGTGTGTTGCAAGTATTTCACAGCTTTCCACTCACTCCGATGTTCAGATTCATCTCGTCTCGTCCTACCTGAACTTCCTTTTTTAATGCTGTTTACTTACTATTCCATCCACTGATCCACTTGAAAAACGATATCTTAGCTTCGTTGTGTTACTTGCGGCTAACGCTTTTCAGACAGGTCGTCCGACACCTCCCTGTAACTTCTTATACTGCAACTCTGTAACATCTCTGGATTGCAAGATTGCTACTTCGAAATTTCATACCTCACCACTATCCCTACCTTGTTTTTGGCATGTTCGCATTCTACCACCAAAAGGCCTGTAAAATATCCCATGGTATTTGACGCCTACATATTTAGCTTCTCCCTCCAGAGTCCATTGTTTTCGGCATAAGTTACTACTTGGTTGGTTGGGAGGAGGAGGCACGTCGAAACAAAGGCGGTCTCGTCTTGATCCAAGTTATTTAATAACTGCCGAGATTCTGGACGGACGGACAAGAAATTTCTTATTTCCTGACTTAAACAAAGGTGAGGTGAGCCAATTAGGCAGGTGCTTGTGTTTCATTTCCTTAGAGCTTTACTTTTCACCATATCCAACAACCTTTGTCTACTATTCTCATTGGAAGTGAAGGAGGCAAGGGTGAATTATGGAGCAAGTGGCAGAAGAAAGTCCGCATAAGAAA
>JAAXNX010000436.1:0-29765 GCA_036491905.1 Folsomia manolachei
TTGAAAATAATCATGTAATTGTTCCAAATATCTAACACCACGCCCTCGCCCCACCCACTCACTCACATTTGCTTTTTCCATTTCGTTCGGCGATTTTGGAACCTGTAGAACAAATATTTATAAACACCGTTGAATCATACAACAAATGAATTACATCCATATCGCTGCATACTTACCAAGTTTTAATCTGCACCTCTGTCAAATTTAAAGTTTTTGAAAGCTCCAGTCGTTTACTTACGCTGAGATACTTGTCATTCTGATAAAAATAAGAAATCACGAGTGAAAGTTGAGGTGAAAGTAACCCTTATCAAAAATTGTATCAGACAACCCCAAACGCAGCCTCAACTCATTTCTTACCTTGAATTCTGACTCCAGTCTCTCCAACTGCTTTGCACTATATGCTTGTCGTGGTTTCCGGTCAAGTCCTGGTTTTCTCGCTCTTCTTCCCGAAGGTTTGGGTGCTACATAATAGATAATTACGTGAGTGCAGGTGACATTAAAATTGAAATAATCACTTCTTAGAGAGCAAAGGGTTGAGAACTCTGGCTATTAATGATAACTCCAAAGTGCTACACGATTTTAACACCTCATTAATCCTATAATTTAGGGACTCTAAAGCAAATGGCACAACTATTTGACTGAATGAAATAAATATGCTAATGAAATCATAAATATGAGGATTCCCCATGTAATTACCTACTAGGTATACAAAGGAAATGAGCACAAGAAAATAGCCACTCCTCCAGAATAACTTAATATGCATTTACTATTTCCTTCACTCACATAATTGACGATAATTGCTCGTAAAAGTAAAATTTCAATAGATCCAATCCAAAGTTAAATCATCACAAACTGTTTGACTAAACACATCATAAATGGTCAAGACAGGAAGGTTTTTATTGACACTGTGTGGTGTCTGTACTTCACGATTAGTGACGTAATACTGAGTGTTATGAATCTGTATAACCACATTAAATATTATTTATTATGTACTTGTGATGATAGACACATATCTTTCAGGTAAAGGAGCACGTAAATAGCATCGAAATAGCGAATGAAAATTAAGAATTGTATGATCTTTAATTTACTCTCCTTTTACAGGCTTTCAGACTGTAAACCATGAAGTACAAGAGGTAATTACTCTGTTATTACCACCTTAGTGAGGTGCGAGCCCGTTTTAATGCTAAGCAAATACAATCACAACACATTCTCATTAGAGTGAGAGAGTACTGAATGTGTATTCACTAAATTATCCAAGCACATGTCATAAATATATTGTAACGATCTTTCATGGCAGGTGGTTAAGTTCTAAGTGAGGTGTTAAAACTTTAAATGAAAACACAACAAACATGTCACAACCACAACCTCGTTGTCTTAAAATGAAGACTAAATAGAATAAACTTATTGGTTTTGTGCTTTTCATCTCATAGCTAATAGAAATGTTACTAAAAACGGATGTACAAAATAAGCAAGCTGGATGACAAATAGGTTTTAACACTCTATTAGCAAAAAGCACGATTTATTTTAAAGATCTTACCTTGAAGTCCAAGAAGTGAAGGTTTGTTCTGCCAAGGATTTAATGGATTATTCACAGCCAGAGAATTTCCCATCCCGACAAATGGGAATATATTTGGCATGCAGATTTGCGCATAGTCCAGTGCTAAAATGAAAGGTTTCATGAAAATGAGATGAGTAGCAATTTCAGGCGTTTTTCGATTTAACATGAATGTCGGTTACATTAAACAATTCAAAACCTTACCCGGTGAAACGGTACTCGACCAATTCGAATACAATGGAAATGGCCTTAAAACTGAAGCAATGGCTTCGGATGTGCAGCCACGTTGTTGTGTCAGAAGATGCATTGCATTTTTTTCAAACGCAGAAACGCGACAGTTGCCGATATTACTTTCCCCATTTGCCAATTGATTCCTAAATTGGCGAAATTGATGGTCTTGGTCCTCTTCGTCGTCGTTGTCTGGAATGTACTTTGTTCTGTCCTCAGTGGATGAAGTGGATTCTATTTCAATCGTCTCATCCTCATAACCTTCACCACCAGGGCTGGAACAATATTCAGAGCCTGGATTAGAAGATTCTTCATATGGCTCAAGAACTGTGTTTGTTTCTAAGATTGAGTCAATTGAGAAACTTTTAGGTTTCATGGATGTCGTTTCCTTTGACGTTAAACGACTTTCTCCAGGGGATAAGCCACAATTGGAGTTGATGGGGTCACATGAGATTTTGATGGAATTTGCACTTTTCATTGTTTTACTTCTTATTTAAATCACTAATATGAACAATAACTTTGTTGAGATCACGCTAATTATTATTTTTCAATAATCTCCACTCGAGCCTTTGGTGAAAGTTAAACTTTCCACGGGACAAGCCAGCAAAGAATGAGAGAATTCCAAAAGGATGATGCCACTTTGTTCACCACTNAATCTCCACTCGAGCCTTTGGTGAAAGTTAAACTTTCCACGGGACAAGCCAGCAAAGAATGAGAGAATTCCAAAAGGATGATGCCACTTTGTTCACCACTTAACAATGAGCTGATGGCACTTTAAGGTAATGGCGTTGTTGATGGTTTTGCAAGGTTTACTTACACTTTGTAAGGTACACACAATAACATAAATTTATGTATTACATATTCGCCCCCCTCCCGTCCCTACTTGGTTTAACATTGCTTGAAGCCGAGAATGAGAAAGTTGGAAGGAGGATTCATCCCCAATAGAATGGTTTGGATTGGCCATGTCGAAATATTGGAGGAAGGTTCTCCTCGTGGTTCCGCCCATGAGTTGAACAACTTTTACAAGAGTTTTATACAACCCAGGGTGGTCTGGTTGGGGTTTTTAATACATATAACATAAAGGTAAAAGGGTTAAGCTTTCCATTAAAAACATAACACTGCCAGAGTTTATTATACGATAAATAATCCCATTTTGCAGGAAGTATAGCCACTCATGTTTAAGCATCATTTACGTCCTTTCCTTTCCCAAGTTTATTTTATTTTAGATGCTTGCTTTCTCCAGAGAAAAGGAACATAAATAAGTTTTCCTCCAGGAATAAAGCAAGTTTCCGGGATGATGGATGATGGAAGTCTCCACTGGAGAATCTCACAATCAACATCACGCTTCCGTCCAGGATTCATGGGAACAGATGAGGTGAGACGAAGTGGACCAGGTTGAGATGAAAACGAAGGGAAAGAATGAAAGGTGTTGGTGGGATGATGGGTGGTAAATAAATGAGGTTTCATTCCGAATGAAATGAAAATGAAAAGTGAGGTGTTCTGTTGAGGGTTACATGCTTAGGCACCAAATAAGTAAAGCTGGTGAAAACTGTTCTTTTAAGGGCTCAACCGTAATAGGCAAAGTGTGTCGGGAGTCTTGAATGGAACATTAGTTTCAATTTTTTTGGTGTGCATGGAGGACGTGATTTATTTTTTGATGGCTTGAATTTCCCAATATATCCTGATTATTCTATGTTTCAATATTATTCAGCAAATAGAGCAACTTCGGAACTTTAGATATTACAAAGCACTATAATTTTGGAAAATAACCATAAGATTGGAAATAACCAATTGATTAATTTTTTTAGTGGACATGATGTAGCATGGACCCTTTCACGACAAACCCATAAATATCCAGGCACACCATCCTAACAGAAGGAAAAGGACTTGCCATCCATAAAGTGAGGTGATCTGAAGAAAGGTGTGAAAATGGGAAAAGCGTCATTAGTTCCTCTTTAGAGATTATTGCTCTTTTGCGTGCAGAGTTGAAAGTGGATGATGCTCCATTTCATCCACTTACTTGGTGAATGAATGCCATGAATACAAAAAGAAATCTGGGAAACGGGTGTCGAGGTTCTCACCAACTTTCACACCTTTTACAAACCATTACTGTAACCCCATTAAGACAACAATGAGATCACCTTCGTGCTTCTTTCACCTTTCTAAATCTCTCCATAATGTACAAATTACTTTTCACTTGGAGAGGCTGATTGTCAGAATTTGCTTTACTAAAGCCTTTCCACTCCTATTTTATCACTGCTAAAACTTCGATCTGACGGGAGTAAGCATTAATAATATGAATTTGAACTCAACTCATATTCTTAGAATTACGGATAATTTAACTATTGGTTGATATTTCGTAGAGTTTCAATCTGATATACGGAATTATTAATTACTGCTATATACGGCTCTTCGAGAAATCCAATTATGTTTGTCCAAGATTCACTCAAAATATTCCTTTGTGAAACAAATTAGTGCATGTCTAGTTATACAACAAACGCATTAATTGACTTCTTCAGCACGAAATCTCACTTATCTTTTAAAGAAAGTTTAAATAAAGTAGAATCTACCATTTTAAAGTTATATATCACGAGTAAATCATCCATTAACGATTAACTTTGTTCAATAAGTGCCCTAGTGTTTGTCAGGTGGAGTTTTTCCCATGTACCCTTCTGCCGGATAACGAGATTTTGACAGACTTCTCATGCAAACCAAAACTAGCCCTCCGGTGAACAATGCATCTATTTGTAGGTAAATAGCAGTTAGTCTCTGTATAGACAAATGCATGGGGCAAGACCTGCAATACATCATAAGTAAATGCTCTTTTTGTATTTGCTAATTTTAAAATTCTCTACGTTGAATACTTGTATTTTTTCACATTCAGGACAACGTACTGTCATTGCAGATTAACGACTACGCTGATATTGGCGATGCAAAGACAAGTCATTAAATTTTGATTTTTGATTAACAATTGATTTTTTCGCTATAACTTATTTTTTGATCAATCGATTCTTTATCGAATTCTTCCATACGTTAGCAAAAATTAAGTCATTTGACAACAAATACTAAACTTTTTATTTCTTGAAAACCTATCCATGTAATGCGAAGCATTACTTACTATTAGTAAGCCCTTCCAAAAATGAAGCAAATAAAGAAAATCACTACTATCCAAATACTGTATAGTGAAAATATTATGCGAGTCTTTATCAAGAGAGAATTTACATGTACAGATATCCATACATGAATTTTATCATTTTAATTAGCATAAGAAAATATAGCTCCATGAGCCAGTCAAGCAAGATAAATGCCAAATTATTAACTCCATTGACTCCTACGCCATGCCTTTTCCCTCCGCAGTTGCTTTCTCCGACACAAAAATGCCTGAATAAAATTTCAACTTTCCACATCGGTCCCTTAGCCAATTATTGCCCACATATTATCCACCCAAGATAACCTTAATTATGAGAATGTTAGTAATTGGAGAAAGCTCAACTAGAAAGTTCCTGTGGAATGGACCGCTCCACCCCGATCACCGCCGCGTAAGTCCTAACCCAAACTGCTTTCTCCATTTCTCTCATCAGGTACCGGATTGGATTTTTTTTCCTGTTTTAGTGTATTTCACTAGAATTCTGCTGAATTTGGTTACTCGTAAAATAATAATATATTCGTGGATACTTGTCTGCGCCCGAAGGCAGTTTATTCTTCAAGATAACCCCAGAACAGGAGGATGAGAGGAAGCTCTGTCGTACGAATTGTCACGCGCACCCTTTACTCTGGGGCGACAGGATGTGGGGGAGGAGGATGTCCTAGATTTGCACAAGTCCCCTTTACAACGGCTGCAAGTTTGGAGACTAAACCCAAGAAACGAAGCGTTTTATGGTGGACTGCAGTTGGGTTTGGCGCAGGGGCCGTGATTGGAGTGGGTTCAGGCTACAACCAGATAAGGAAAGGTAGAGCAGTTGTCCCCAACCCGGAGGAGCAGGGTCCCATTCTTCTACCTCAACTTCCGGATGTGAAGGCTTCTCGATCGGTGAGATAAATTTAATTAGTTCACAGCATTAGACGTTTGTTTTCTAAATTGGTATTTATGTATTTTGAGCAGATTAAGTACCCCACGGACGCTTCTGGGCTGAAGATTACACTGTTTCAGTATCAAACATGCCCATTTTGCTGCAAAGTATGTGAATTTGGGCTAACGCTAAATATTTATAGGTTGATACTCGTGTTGTGTTTCAAGCTTCTAATGATACTTTTTGTATTATTTATTTCGACAGGTTCGAGCAATGCTGGATTTTTTTGGGATCTCATACGATATTGTGGAAGTCAATTCCATTAAACGGACGGAAACAAAAATGGTCAAAATCTTACAAAAAGGTTCCCATTCTTGTGGTTCAAACTCCTCAAGGAGAAATTCTACAGCTTAACGACAGCACGATGATCATCAGCGCATTATATTCTTACTTACTTGTGAATAATGGTCGGCCGACATCCTCCGCCGCGGAATACTGATGACGAACACACTTTACTGGGGATTACGAAATACTACCCATCACTCAAATACAATGTATGTTTTGAGCATTTACACTTTATAAGGTTTAATTTCAAACTGACTGACATCTGTGTTTAATTTGAATAGGATGAAGCTGGAAAAGAACAAACCGACATTATGAATAAATATTTCTTAATGATGGAAACAACTATGGGTGGAAGAACAAAGGAGGATATTGTTGAGGAGAGAAAATGGAGAAAGGTTTTACTATTTTATTTGTACAAGTTCATTTAATTGTTGTTAATTATTATTATTAATCATTGTGTCAATCATTTTATGGAGAAAGTGGACAGACGACGTTTATGTACACACACTATCGCCTAATATCTATCGAAGCTTTTCCGAGTCATTGGAGTCGTTTAAATATTTTGATCAGGTTTGTCAATTTCCCATCTTTTTCATATTGTCAGCATCACTAATTGCAATTTATTACTATTTGACTAATATTTTTTTAGGTCGGGCAATGGGAAAACACCTTCACAAATTTTGAGCGGTCGGTCATAATATACCTTGGCGCAACGGCAATGTGGATTATTGGAAAACGATTAAAGAAACGACACAACCTAAAGAATGACGTTCGCTCCTCCCTCTTCGACGAGAGCGATTACTGGGTAGCCAACATAAAGAAGAAGGGTGGAAAATTCATGGGTGGAGAAAGTCCAAACCTTTCCGACCTTGCAGTTTACGGAGTGCTCAGTGCAATCGAAGGATGTCAAGCATTTAAGGATTTAACAAGTCATTCTAAACCGTTAGAAAAATGGTATTTCGGTGTAAAATCACAACTTAAGACAACCTAATAATGAATGGACGAGGGATTTAAATGCATACGGTCATAATGTAATACTACATAGTCAATAGTTAGTAGCAGCCTGATTTAATTTATACCCCTTAAACATACATACGAGGATTAATTGGTTAATAAGACAGTTACCAATTGCAGACAAAGTAATAAATGCATTTACTGGAAAAGTGGTCGTATTCTTGCTCATGAACGAAAACTCTTTACCGGGAATCAGCCGACCTTGAGAAAGGTTCATCTACTACTCTAACCTAGACCAACAAAGATTGAGTATACAATCTGTTTTTAATGTTTTAAACTATTTTTATGTCCACCTGCATATTTTGCTTGATTGACTTCTAACCTTTAAATCCCGAATACTGTGTAACTTGTGTAAGGTAATTACTTCAAATCTTTACTAAAGCAGCCAAAGCAGGTAAGTTGGGTTGAGTAAGTTATTTATGGATCATAACCATATCTCTTTCGAGGATTGTGCTTTTACTAGACCACACTGATTTAGGCTTCGGTAATTTAATAATATTTAAAACTATTATCTTGCAGAATGCAGCTGTGTCGAGAAACATCCACTAAAAATGATTGGGTGTTTACCACTGAGAAGAACCTTTAGCTCCTCATCCCCCCTTAGGAAGTCATCCGACGTTTTAATTTTAAGTGCTGTAAGAACGCCGATAGGATCTTTCCGGTCGAAGCTTTCTCCACTAAGTGCTACACAATTAGGGTCCATTGCCATCAAGGTAACACTTATCAATGATACGCTATTTATCCGGAATTTACTATTTCTTTCATGGATTGCGCAATATTCATATTATTTTTCATATTTAAGGCCGCAGTTTCAAACAGTGGACTAGAACCTGGATCTGTGCAAGAAGTTTACATGGGAAATGTTTGCCAGGTATTACTAATCAATGGGCGAATATAAATTATTAGTATTGTTTTGTGAATATTAGTGGCAACTAAATTTTAGGCTGGACTTGGTCAAGCGCCTGCTAGACAGGCTGCACTTTTTGCAGGTAAAGGAACACAAATATTTCCGTAATACGATGGAGTTATAACATTTCTCAATTTTTACAGGATTATCAAAAACAACACCTTGCACGACTGTGAATAAGGTGTGCGCTAGTGGGATGAAAGCGGTTATGTTGGCTGCCCAAAATATAAAATGCGGTGATCAAGATGTAATGGTGGCAGGGGGTATGGAAAGTATGTCCAATGTTCCTTACTACATGAAGCGCGGAGAGTCTCCGTATGGAGGGGTCAATTTGGTGGTAGGTTTATAAGAATTATTGAGAAGAGTAATATCCTTTGAGGTCAGAAGGTATCGTTTTTCAGGATGGCATAGTATTTGACGGTTTAACGGATGTGTACAATAAATTTCACATGGGGGTAAGATGCTCGTTTCAGAAGCGTAAATTATAAGGTTTCCATTTTGAGTTATATTAAAGGGTGATAATTCATTTTAGAATTGTGGAGAAAACACTGCAAAAAAGCTGAACATCAGTCGACAAGAACAGGACCAATTTGGGATGGACAGTTACAAACGAAGTGCTAAAGCTGCTAGCTCTGGAGTTTTCAAAAGCCAAATTATTCCGGTTTCCATTCCACAGAAAAAAGGAAAACCTGATCTCGTCATTAATGAGGACGAAGAATATAAAAGAGTTGACTTTGACAAATTTGAAAAGTTGGCTACAGTATTTCAGGTACAAATTATTACATCTCACGGTTTTGCCACGGATTACAATGTTTGATATTTCAAATTATAGCGTGACGGAGGAACTGTAACGGCAGGGAATGCTTCAACATTGAATGATGGAGCAAGTGCATTGGTTTTGGCATCAGAATCTGCCGCAGAAAAAAGTTCGGTTAAACCACTTGCAAGGATTGTTGGCTACTTTGATGCCGCTACTGAGCCAATTGGTAATAAATATTATTAATATAATGTAAATATAAATTTGTAAAAAAATAATTGAATATAGATTTCCCAATTGCGCCTGTCTACGCCACTCAAGGATTACTTAAAAAATATGGAATGAAGAAAGAGGACATTGCTTTGTGGGAAATTAATGAAGCTTTTAGTGTTGTCGTATTAGCAAACATTAAAATGTTGGGTATGTCAAGTGGTTAACATTTTATATGTGTCGGTATAATCTTCTGAACCCCTCCTTTATCATTTAAATTGTAGAGATTGATCCTTCGAAGGTTAACATTCACGGGGGCGCAGTCTCACTTGGTCATCCAATTGGGTAAAACAATATTACGCTTTACAATTAACTTAAAAATTTAAATTTGTATCGATTGTTACTGTTTGTAGTATGTCGGGAGCTCGTATTACGGTAAGATATTTAAATTAATTTTCACATTTCTATTTAAGGAAAAAACATTCATAAGTATTTTCCAATTTACAGGGACATTTATGTCATGCACTTAAATCTGGAGAATTTGGCGTCGCTTCAATTTGCAATGGTGGCGGCGGGGCGTCCGCAATTCTGATCCAAAAGATGTAACCTTTTAATCATGCTCTCTAGAAAATTATATTTTTATAGAACAATAGAACGCCTGGAATCATCTAGTATTTTTTGATGTCACGTAACTGACTAATTTTAAACAATAGAGAAACGTAAAATAAAATAATTAATTCAAAATCTTGAAACAACGTAATGTTTAATACATCGATGGCGTTGGAGTACAAAGTTAACGAAGTCGACTATGGTTTTCAAAATGATAGTTCAAAAATTGCATTTTGCTTTGGCTCTGCGGCCAATCATTGGTCACCAATGCAATAGTTGAATTCTAATCTACTAATAAATCAAAGTACTCTATCTTTTAAAAACGTCCAAGACGCGTGGAAATGATTTTACATAATGCTCACAGGGATAAACTTGTAATACGCGTCGGCATCTCGTAATACTTTCTTTGGTAATCCTGAATTAGAAATCAGAAATCAGTAAAATTAACGCATCGTGACCAGTTCTTCTGCAGACGTCGGATGGATTGCAACACACTCATCGAATTGTTTCTTTGTAGCCCCCATTTTAATTGCTACTCCAAACCCCTGTAAAATTTCATCACAGTCCATTCCAAGCATGTGAAGACCAACTACTTTTTCGTCGGCCCCTTGGCAGATAAGCTTCATGTAAGTTTTGACCTTGCGTTCCGTCAAGGCATGATACATGGGAACAAAGGAAGACGAATAAGTTTTAATTTGGGTCTTCCCATATTTTGCCACAGCTTCCTCCTCCGTCATTCCAATTGTTCCTGTAATTCCAGTTCATTAATTGGTAAATAAATGCAATTTAATAGTAGACAATCTTACCGACTGGAGGGTGTGAAAATATGACCGTTGGAATCATGTCGTAGGAAAGCTTTAAAGCAGTTTCCTTATTGAAAATCCTATGAGCCAACCTCCGTCCAGCAGCTGCGTTTACGTATAATTTTAAAACCAGTCCGAAGAGTAAAAAATCATTGAAAATTGAAAAAAGACATTACCTATTGCCACTGGTGTTAGAAGCCAGTGTCCACAAACGTCTCCCAGGGCGTAAACGTTCGAAACAGAGGTATTCTGGAATCTACAAATCATTTTTTAAAATGAAATTTAGTCAATTCGTCGAGACTTTAAACAATATAATTCATGCTCACTCGTCCACTTGGATGAAGCCCTTTGAATTCAATTGAATAGAAGTGTCTTGCAAACCAATTTCCACATTTGGGTCACGACCGATGCACCATATTAAACAGTCCACTGGATTACTCAATGGGCCAGTATTGGTCTCAATCGAAAGCTGTTTAAGGCCATTTTCCCCAATTTCTGAGGCCTTGACACTTGTCACCTGTAAAAATATTTTACTCGAGTCGACTTCAAAGAAACTGTTGCATTTCGACAATGACTACCTCAGACAATTTTTTCACAAGTATTCCAGAACTTTCCAAATTTTCTGTAACTTTTTCGGATATCACCGAGTCAAACGTTCGTAAAACTCGATTTCCTCGAATTATTAACGAAACCTGGGATCCAAGGTCATTCAATATCCCAGCTAACTCGACAGCAATGTATCCTGCCCCCACGACGGCACATCGTCTACAATAAATTTAAATTAAAATTAGTAGAAGTGGACAACATATTTCTACCATTACAGTCTTACTTTGGAACATTTTCAAGTTCAAAGAAACCGTCACTCGTTATTCCCAAATCCGCACCCGGTATTTCCGTCGGAATCCTTGGTCTTCCACCAGTAGCAATGGTTATGTGCTTCGCAGTATACACAGCATTGTCAACCTGGACGGAATTGTTATCTAAATTCAAAATCTCCAATCAGCTAACCGAAAGATTTCGAGTGCTTGATTTTGATTACCTAAAAATTTTGCAGAACCCCGGATAATAGGCACAGAAGACTTGTCCAGATTCGATTCGTAAATCCCATTTAATCGCTTAATATACGCGTCTCTGGCTTCCTTTAGTTTCCTGAAAATGTTAAGTTGATTAAAAATTTACAAAATTAATCCCATAGCCAAATATTCTCACCCCCAATCAAATCCATTGAAGCTTACGTCAAATCCATATCCCTTATAATCCTTCAAATGTTCGTGAAGATTGGCAGCGTAAAACATCAATTTTTTCGGGACACAGCCAACATTTACCTAACGAAATGACATCACAATTAGTCAATAATTCCGCGATATATTGTAATGACTGATTGATTATCTTGTTTTTACACAGGTACCACCCAGCCTAGAATTTTCAATGATTCCGACCCGGACCCCAAATTCTGCGGCTCGTCGAGCACTTGCTATTCCTCCAGAACCACCTCCAACGACCAAATAGTCAAACTCTGTGGGGCCAATGGGTGCCATTTTTATTGGAGAATTGTGCAAATTTCGACGAGAAATAAGAAACAAAACTTGATCCACCAGTCTACTCTTAAGAAAGCAAGTTATTCCAAGGTTTCGGCTAATAATTGGCTTAAACATTGATGGCTGTAGCAAGCAAGTTTTTCTCGGTAATTCCACTCAAAGTGCAAAAAATAATAATTTTATCCATAAACAATTTTATTGTGGTGGACAAAAAACTGTTGAAGAGGTGACAGCAGAATTCTTAACCACGCTTAATGAAATCATCTGTTTTTTTGGAGCATGACAAAAAATGCATGCAATTGCATAATGTTCGTATTAAAAGCGTCAGATTTGCAATTAGAAATTCTGATAATATTCAACGGAACTGAATAATACAATTGAACTATTTTTAAAGCTTCAGAGTGTTAACGCGTAATGTAAGCTATATTAATGTGTCTGTCTCAATTACAGATAAATGTTTTTCACGTCTTCAGGGTTGCCGATCAAGAGTCAAGAACAGAGTTCTAACTTATCATATTTGTATTATGGCTGCAAATAGAAAGTCATTGAATTCAAAACTAATGGTAATGTAATGAGTGAAAGTCAACCAGAAATTGCATAAGTATGCATTTTTTTGAACAAATTTTTAACTTTACATGTATGCACGCAATGAAATAGCTGATCCAATGTGATTCGATTAATTTTCGTCCCTGCGACTATACCTTGACCTTTTGACCCTAACCACAGCTACATAAAACTGCAGGCTTAAACCAAAATGCAAGATATCCTCTTGTAATGCATCCGTTGTCGTTGAAGTCGGAGAAAGGAAGTGAATTGGGTCGAAGAACTAATTTGGTTCTGAGTCGACTCGATCCGAATGGAATTTCTCCAGAGTTTCGGGTAAAAGACAGGATCAAAATAATGCCTTCTTCTTCTTCTGAGCACGAGAAAGAACTGCAGAAGAGAACCAGACCTGACCACTTCCGCCAACAACAGATTTATTTACCATCCGCCTCTCCAATGTTGAAACAGATATTGGCCAAGATTTCCTTCGGAACTTTCCCTTCCGTTTTATCCAAAGATGTGCCAATTCTGGGTTTCCTCAATCCCACTGAATATTATTGCAATACTCTCAAACAGTCATCCAGATAAGTGGTCATGTTCTGCAAGTATTTGGTGAGGTGACTAAGTTTGGAGAAAGTTTTGGCGTCAATTCCTACCAATTGATATTCCATTAAATGACCTCCCCCGCAACTGTCTCAATCTCGTCGTCCATTCCCGTGGAGAGTTCTAATCTCAAAGCTGCCTCCAATCTGTCAGAAATCGCCCAAAGTGTCAAAGTAAGAAGAGGACTCCGGTCAGAGGACATAATATTGATTGGAGTTTCCAAATAGTCAAATGTCTTTGTTTTCATTGATTTATTTAGGAGAAAGGATTATGGATTTTTGGAGAGTCAGATTCCAAACGAAGAGTGATTAAAATCCAGAAAAAGGATGGCTCCTACGGATTCACGCTTCAGGTGAGGATCATTACTTTCTTAGCACTCTTCTATGAGCTCCGTGTGGAAAATCATGTTTCAGTGGCAAATAATTTTTATGGTCTATATTTTATGAATGACGAAACCTTATTGAAGCCGTAGATCCCAAACACTATTGCACACAAAAACGATAAGCCTTGTTTATTATGCACATTATGCATAAATTACTGCATTCTGCAGGAAACAGGTGCATCAAGTGTGACCAGTAAAGCACTAGTTTTTTGGGTTAGTAGTTGGCCAAACTCCTAACAGAACAGGCATCTTCATCTCAAGGCATTTCAGAGCATTGCAGGCAAATTGTCACAGAAGATGCGACGTTCTTCGATTTCTATTTTGATCCTTGTCCCATTACTACGTGTATGAGATATCCGTTCCATGGTATATATCGAGATAAGACAATGTGCGATGTGGTTGCGATTTTAGTTAATCCCGAACATCCCGGCTCAGCTCATCATTGTTTTTGCCTACTCATTTCAACTCTTTCTCCTTATCTCATCTCAGCACATTAGTATTTGCCCTTTTACTTCCTCGTTCTGCTCTGTCCATAAATGTGTAATAATGTGTTTTGCATCCGGAGTTTAGATTTCCATCTATTTACTTAATTCCAAGGAAGATTGAGTTCTAAGATTACATTTCGTTTCAGAGTTACGGTGTCCGCTACAAGCACGGAAATCGTGAAACAGACTTCATCACTTATGTAAATGCCGTCGAATCACATGGGGCCGCGTATCACGCAGGACTTCGTGAAGGTAATTAAAACAGATTGTGAAGACGTAACTTATTTGTATTCTGGCACCATACAAACACCTTAAAATATTTACAGGGGACGTGATTTTGTCAATAAATGGTCAAAATATGGCACGCGTTGAGCACAAGTCGTTGGTGGCGTTTATACGCCAATGTCCCACTCACCTTAAGATGCTGGTGATATCTGATGAAAGGGCAAGAAAGGTATGATATGACCATCGATGGAGAAAACAAGTGACATTACAAATAATTTCTTGCAGGTGGAGCTTCACATGCGCTACGTCCATTTACAAAAGAAACTCCAGGACAAAACAAAGGAATTGGAGCAGTTAAACAAGGCAGAGAAAGAAATTCTTTTGGGCACTTTTGATGGTCATAAAATGGACTTTGTGAGTAGTTCCTGTTTCGGGGATGACTCAACTGCATGTTGTTTCTGCCCTGGTAAGCCAAAGTCCTTCCTGGACGACAAGGAAAAGTCCAAATCAATGAGTTCATCCTCAACAAAGTCCAGTAGGAATCAGAAATCAGATCACCTCTATTACGACTGCTACCGGAAATCACAGAGCACAAAGGAACTCAACAGTGGTGACCCTATAACCGGGGTCGGATCCATTGTTGGGATTCAACCTGCCAAAAAGACACAAAGTGGTGGAGAACTGTCTTCTTTAAATAGCGGCACAGTATTTCATGGAGGAGGTTCAGTAATTGGTGCCAATTCAGCCACGTCTGCAACTGGACGTTGCCATCAACACGTCCATTCATCGGCTGCCTCCCATCAGTCCAAGTCTCCGACGCCTTCCTCAATTCCAGGATTAGATGGAGCCGTGTCCAACTCTAAACCAAAGTCTTGGGATAATCTGATGACAACCAAATCATTTGGAGGGTATGGTTTCGGCTATGGTTATGGCTATTCCAAAGGGACAAACGCAAATCATGGAGGACACCACCATTTTTCTCATCCACACCACCACAATCATCATACTCACTGCAGTAATCATCCTCATTACTACTATGGTACAAACAACCCAAAGTCCGCTATACCAGTTGGTGCACATGGAACTGGGAATAGTGGCGTCCCATCCAGAAGGTCATCTGTCGACTCGTCATCAGGATGTCATGGAGGAGAAAGTAGTAGTCGCCCATTTACAAACTACACAACCTACAAAATGGTCGGAACAACCAGAGTTGTGGCTCGGGTGACAATGGGAAATACGGAAATTTCTTCATCCAGTGCGGCAGGTGGCACTAGAACACTCCCTTCTGGAAGATCCTCCTCTACTTCACGAACTAAAACGCCAGATATTCTAAGCAATTTCCCTTGTAAATCAAAAATGGAAAAGACTCTGTCCGACTCTAGTCTAAATAGCAAAGATTTCCCAAAAACACTAAATTATTTCAACAAGAGCAGCGATAATGATGGGAATTATTCGAGTGATGACGATTACGATGAGTATGCCACGGAAGCCCCGTTAGGTCCGAAGAATGATATATACGTGTAAAATTAGGAGTTAATTATGTGACCCTTAATTTACCATAATTTGTACCTGTTCACCTGTTTTACGTGTACAATGTCATCTTGCAAACATTTTTTAAATACTGGAACTAGTCCGGCTTTGTAATAAAAGTAACATGGTTTTGTATAACGATAACCTAGTTTTACGGAAATACAAGGAAATAAATAAAGTAATATGAATGCAATAAAATGCTCAGGTTGATATCCGCTCATTGTTAATTTATTTCGCAAAAAGTTATTTCAAAGTTTCAAGCAACAATTACTTTAATTTTTAAAGCTAAGCATTAAGTAATGCAACAACCATCATTTTTATCTTTGGTAAACTCACTGACATAGATTAACAACCAACATTCTAAATCTCTAATTCTGAAGTTCAGCCCAGTCCAGTCTTCAATGGAATGTAGTTTATTATTAAGTACTTTCACCGGCTACGAACAATTATTACGAACTGATTACTTTTCAGCCTTTTAAACATCTAATATTTTCAAACGTGATTTGTGCATTCAGTTTCCTTTTGTGAGCGTTTGATTTCGGATTTTTTTAGTGCAATTTGAATGCATGTATCCCGTCGTGGAAGCGTTTTGACAAGACATGTTTAAGTTAACGTAACATTTTGGTTTTAAGGTTTGAACATAAAATCTTTAACACAGCAATCGCAATCATAAAAATAAGTAAAGCTTGAAATTTGTAAAATCAACTAATATAATGGTAACGTTTCCTTGTTTTGCACCGTTTCGTTCGAGCAGCGAGTACTGTTTACTAATAAGTGTACATTTTCTACACAAACTCGCTTTACTGCCCTATCACAGATATGAGAAACATTTTATAAACCCAACTAAAAAGTAACTACAACCGTACGGATTTCCCATGGTTCTGCAGTAATGTCATGAAGATTGGAAATGGTTCCATGAGCTTCCACTTCAACTCCGGCCAAATTACTGCCCACCATCCTCTTCACCTTGACACCGCTGAATTTTGTTTGAGGATAAAACAAACTCATTGGATTGGGATTTCCACATCCTGGCTTTTCTCCATCAATATTGGCAACGCATAAATATCCCAATTTTTGAACAATCAGTAGTGCGCTACGGCCTGGAATGTTGAGGTCAGGATTGAATCCGGAATCTGTCACTGTTCTCAAGTTAATGAGGTGGGAATCGCAAGGAAGTTCTTGAGAAAGGAGAGGAAATATGTCGACGGGATGATTTTTCTCCATTGGCGAAAACTCACGCCCTACCTCATCCATCAAATAGGTAAAGGCTGGGTAACTTAGTTCTTGACTATGGTGATGCGCGGCGAGGGTGGGTTGGAAGTTTCGATAGTCGTGTTCCGCGTGACGGACTTTATCATTGGGTCCGAATTTTTCCAGTAATATTATGTAATTGGAAGTAGTTGGACGATTATCGGTGACTCCTTCTCCCATCTAAAGCAATGATTTTCGTAGTTAAGTATTGCATTTTATAAAAACAGTGAAGACAAAAAATTACCCCACGACCGTCATCGTAAACCGTTCGCCGTTCGACTAATGCTTCTAAGCGTCCTGTTTTCATGGAGGAGAATCCATGTGATCTACATTGTGGGATAAGTTATTTAAGAACAAAAACTTCAGAAAGAATTTTAGATTTTCCACTTACCTATCGACTAGAATTGAAAAACGTAGCTTGCGAGCATCATCTTGAACAAACGCCATTGAATTTACAGGATAACTATTCCCTTCGTAGTGAATTTTTGGAACTTTAACACGTTTTTCGACTGTAAATCCGGCTTGATCCGTATAAAATGTGGGCTGGTAGCTGCTTTCTGGTGATTCTTCATCCCCACCGAGGGGATTGTCCCCGTCAGCATCGTTGCCCTTGGACTTGGCGTGTGTCCGGGTTTTAGACACGGAATTAAGATCCGTATCAAACCTCATGTAAATTTCTCCGTTGTGTTCTTTCAGATCAATTTGATTTTGCATGTAAATGGCTTCCAGCATCCGATTATCCCCCATGTGCATGATTTTTGAAGAAATGATCAGTGGCTCAGAAAATACAGAGAGCTAGAAAAGGGATCTTAATCAGTGCCCGTTACAAATACGATTAGCATTTCTTTAACTCACCTCTGTTGAGATTGGTCCACTAATAATTATTTGTTTTGTTTGGGTATCTTTGAATGGAATCTGTGACAAAGGATTAAATTTTAGTTAAACTTTTCTTTCATTTCATTCAGAATTCCCAAGTAATATCTTTCCACTGACCGCTTGCTCAGACTGGACATCAGGTTTTAGGAGATATGCACCACTCTTAAAATTCACAGGTGAATAGCTCCCAAATTTCATTTCAACTGACACTGATACGTCCTCTTTTATTTTGGTTACGCCCATAATCATTCCCGTATTTCGATTGAACAATACCGTCATTCTATCATTGTTTAGTTGAATGTCTCCCGTCTGCAAGACATACTAATCATTAAACATTCATTTTATTATGGATTAAAAAACATCAATTATTGCCATGCTCCACCTGAATCTCGTTGACTTCAAAAAGCTTTTGCAAACTTTTGCAACCTTTACAGTAAACTTGTGCACGAACCGCGTTGTGTTCTCCAGCCAAAGAGGTTTGCCGTACTTGAAAAATGGAAAGAGAAAGTGGTGCCAGGGATGTAAAAAAACTGAGCTCAAATACATCTTCGGATAACACGATATTATCACCGGAAGCGTCCACAACTGGATTTAACTGCACCAAAAGTAATGATGTTTAATTTAAAATAAATTACATTTTGTCAATATGTCAAAAACTTGCCTGTGCTTGAATAAATTCTCCACCAGGCCCGATAACTTCAACGTTTGGAGTGCTCACAACCAATGTCACAACCTGATATTGATGTCGTGCTAAACTGTTGTAAATCACAACCTTCTTAACATCTGGAGAAGAATTTCGGGAAGAATTTCCAAACGAAATTGGAATTTGTCTAGAATGTGTAGCACTAGCGTATTATTTTTCTATTGGACCCTTTAATCATTTAGCAAAACCAACCTTGGAGCAGAATCGAAGCCATCAACCTCCATATCCGTTCCCAACACGCCAACATCCGCCTTCCCAAAAAGAATAGTTTCAATTGATTCCATTTGAATTTTCTTACTGAGCTGGAACGCTTCGAAAAGTTTGTTTCCGTAATCATTCATCGTTGCTGCTTTGGAAGTTCCTAAAGTTGAGAACAACACATATTGTTACAAAGTTTTGCCTTTGCTGTGTTTATACTTCTTTGTTTAAGCCAAACCTGTGCTTGCGTCATGATGTGCGAATAGTGCCAGCCAACGCCGTGCAATTGTCAAGTTTTCATATGATCGGCTCAAAACCTGCGTTCAGCACAGCAGTCATTACAAAAATTCCTTCACAAATGCTTATCACTTTTATTAAAACGAACATAAATGATACCTGTTGGGAGCGACGCAAATTTTTTTGGTTCGCAAGTGTATTTGCGACTGTAAAGACAATTTCTGCTCCTCTCAAATTATTTTCCGTTTCTCGGTAAAACTTTTTCCAGTAGGGTCTTGTCCCATAATATCCGCTCCAGTAAGCGGGGTTTCCATCAGAAAATATATCACTGTAAACGTGAAAGTCTCCGGAGAACGTTGGAAAACGATACTGACGTGCTGCCAGAGCCTGAAAAATATTACAATGAATATTACCATTATGAAATCTCTGATTCCGATGATTTTGAGAATGCCCATACCTCAAAGTAATCTGCAACAGTTCCAAACCCCACTTCGGCATTGTAGCGATCTTTCTTAGAGTTTATGTAGTTGAACAGCTTCATGTAGTTGGTGTATTGCTGATCCCATTCTGGGTTATAGGAAAGTAAAACGATTATAATTTGTTTATTTGGTAAATGTTGGGAATTTTGTTTAATTTCTTTACCTTCCGGGTGTGTAAATCGGAAGTCATCCCCCATTGAAATAAGAGCCATGTTGTGTGGAAATAGGGACGCCGTTCGTTCATATTGTTCCAGCATCAATTCCGCTTTTCCTTTGACATTACTTTTTGTAATTGGTTGCATTATTACTGAGTTCTCACTGTACTCTCCTAAACGTGATTAGAAATTATTAGGATTCACCAGTTCATCGAATGGCATTCAATGATTAATTATTGAATTCGCAAATCTGCAAACCTGTAACGCTCTTGAAATCAAAATTGAGACAAATTTGAGGATGCGGTCCACAGGAATGTTTGATGGAATAAATGTCGTAGGGCGCATTGTGAACGGAAATACTGTGTTTGTTGGCATAATCCCATCGCTGAACCCACTGGAAATCTGAGGATTGATGAACCATCAGCCACTTTTTCCATCCATAATGAATTCTCTGAATAGTCAAATAATTTTGAAGTAACTTTTTACAACCAAGGTAAAAAAAATTTCAAATTGTATTTTAATCTAATACCTGAATTGTCATCCCAGTCACTCCAGCCTTGTTCAAAATATAAGGAAAAGTGGATCCATGACCGAAGGGGTCAACACTCCACGAACCTGGAAGTGATTCCGAAGAATTAATTATATTTACTTATGTTGGCCTGTATTCTACATAAAAGCAAGTTGCTTGAAAACAGACTTTTTGGAACTACGCCCAAATGCGTTTTAACCCATTGTTGCCCTTCAATTAGCTGATCAATCATGGAATAAAGATTCACCGTTGCCTCATCCGTCATTACCCAGCCTGCAAATTGGGAATAACCATTAGTAAGGGTTTTAATTTGCTTTCTCCACCTATCGTAGATATAAAGTTAAGAGTAATATTTACCTCCTGTGACAATTTCCAGTCGCCCTTCCTTCACCAAATTCTTTAATAATGCTCTTTTTCGTGGATGAGCGTCTGCCCACCATCTCGAAAGGAATGAAATTTCACTCTGTAATATGAAATGTACGAATTTCACAAATTGCAAAATGTTACCAGTTTATTTTTCACCTACCCATAAAAATGTCATATTCTTAAACTCTGTCATTTTCTCAACTGCATTGTCCAAAACATGTTTCGTTTGCGAGGTGTAATAATCGTCAAAGGTTTTTAGCCAACCGGGGTCATTATGGCTATGCTATATGTATATAGCATATACAATTCATTACAGCGTTTTTGTTACAGCGTATTTAATACAGCGTATCAGTGTAGCATTCATACCGGAACCACGATGATCTTCATGGGTGGGGTGTCTCTCGAGTTTTTAATGGTTTTGTACCGATTTTCTGCAAATGACAACCCAATAATTATGCACAACATTTTGTGACTTCGGTTAGAATGTAATTCTTACCAAAAAATGGGTTCCAATATTCTTTACTCCGAATCCAATCCGCCTGTAAATAATTGTCACAAAATTATATTTGAAATACTCAAGAAAAATTCAATTAAAAAACATACATCAAATTCCAGGTCCGGGTAAATATCAGTGACATCAATATCCGGTTTGAATATTTGGATTTTCGGACAGCGTCCGGTTTCCCGTTCTTTTTCATACCTTGACCCAACACTCGCAAAACCTTTGCCGTATCGAGGAATGAGATTCAGTTCTGCGGCTGGCTTATCCTCAGTCTGTTTGGGTAATTGTGCAGCACCTTCATTTTCAGACTCGTCCTTTTCAAAACTGCTTTGAACTTCATTTTCTTGCGGAACAAATATTCTTGTGGGCCCAGTTTTTGATGCGTGTCCCAAAATTAGTTGATAGAGTGCAAATGCCAGCGTCCCGAGTATTAAAATAAGTATGATTGCTCGTATGTTTCTTG
Organism: Folsomia manolachei; assembly: GCA_036491905.1. NCBI lineage: Eukaryota > Metazoa > Arthropoda > Collembola > Entomobryomorpha > Isotomidae > Folsomia > Folsomia manolachei. The sequence goes on from JAAXNX010000436.1 coordinate 21,504, forward strand.
GTTTACAACGAAGTAATTTTCCTGGCATTTTGATATTGATTGACTATTCTCTCCGTTTTTCTCTCCGTTTAAAAGCTTGCTGCACTGCAGAACTAATTACCGAGAGCAATTCATGTTATGTGCCTGATGAAGGAAGATTTGGCAGTCAGTCACTGAAAGCAAATTAATAAATTAATCCAGCAATGCACCTTGAATCAAATTTCATTTAATCAAACATTGGCACTTTCAAATTTCATTTTATATTTTTAACAATTTCAATAAAACCTGACATTTATGGTTACGATCTGTCATTTAATATAATTGTACTTTATTTAACAAACATTTTTACCTGCAATTTAATAACTGAGTCTGCATGAGTAACTAACCCATTTCATCCCATGGATGAAGATTCGTCACGTATAAAATCAGTATTCATTAAGCTGCGTTTCGATCCATTGAGCATTTTAGTTTAGAGACAGTTAAATTTTAATTACTCCGATATTACAAAAGGTTTAAAAATTGACCACATTTTAAACTATTGCAACGACAAGAATTTAAATCTGCATCAAACTTGAGCACCATTTAATGCAGCACAAATATTCAGTGAACTTAATTTTTAACTTGCTAATCGGACAGAGACATGAAAAGCAAATTGATGAATAAAATAATGCAATTTTGAATTATGACAGAATGAACACAACCAAATAATACTGAACGAGTAGAAACGTGAGAATAAAGTGAAAAGGATTGTGAATGTTCAGGCAAAAAGTTTTTTTGAACCCGTTAGCCACAGCTTATTATATTCTGTACCCATCTGACTGAAAGGATGCAATCCCTTCCTGTAATAGAAGATTTCAAAAACATGCGTCGAGTCATGTTTTCATGCGAATGGTGCAAAAAGTCACAATAAGTGGATAGCAATAATAGTTTTACTAAAAAATGCATACCGCACATAAAGTTATTTCTTGCTATAAAAGTGTAATTGCGACGATTTCACTTTTATGAAAGACTGCTCAACGATTAAAGATGATGTCCCAAAAATACTGCAAATACAAAGGGAAGACGATTTCATGAGAAATATTTCATCAAAATGTGATCTTCTAGTAAAATGTATTTCTGTACGAACCTTGCATCCCAGTTATTCATACGATTTTCTACACAAATCGATTTTCAGCTACCATTTGTTTGATGAATTGAAATAAATATTTAGCTAAACGTACCTGATTTCCATAAATCAAGGATCGGCCGGTTTATGGATCAGTTTTAAAAAGGCATAAATGGTGTAATGTAAAAATGTTTTAAATAGTTTATGAATTGACCTGGATAGGTTTAAGACAATGTATAATGTACCTGCATTGTGTAATTAAATAGAATAATCAGCTATAAACAAGGTATTATTCAAAATAATTATATGAATTATTATATGCACTATTGTTAATTGTTATTTTGTTTGGAATACTGTATAATTAGAAATGTACGGGTGGTAATTAATGGGACCGGATAAAGTAGCTCTTAAGCTAAATCGCACAGACTGGAAATCATTCTTATACATTATCATTATACCACGTATTCATATATTTATATATTATATGGATCTAACTATTGTGCCCATGTAAAATGTATTTCGAAATTACAATTCGGATAAGTTTTACTAGGTTTTCATGTGCAACGCTCTAAAAATCTTTCATTGGCACCGTTTTTCTTGCCGAGATGACAAAGTTATTCTCTTCAATAAGACACCAGACCTGAATATTGGCATTCAAATATTTGCATAAGCTTAACATCATAAATTGTGCAATAACCGAATGCGCGCACATAATCCAATTTAATTAGCTACTATGATTTACGACTAAAATAAAGCTGGAGTTCATGCAATATTGGGCATTTGGCTACATGACGGACTCAACTTCGCTTAGCCACTACCTAGCACAGTGCATGCAAATATTATTTATCTTTGCGATATAATACCAATATCCTGGTTCCGCTTGATCATGAACTTTAGGACGTTGTCCACCTGCATCTAATAAAAAACCACAAAACAAGGACAAATCTTTTATTATTTTTTGCAAAGTCTAAACATGTTTGTCCATAACAATTCATGAATCAGCACGCCATGCATTTCACTATTATATCAAATTTTATTTAAAGGACGTCCACATCAAATGTGAACCACTTCCATACATGAACCCCAATTAGTCTTTATGACTCAATTTACATTTCTATCGTGGTGGAATAATTTCATGTAATAAAGCAACAATATGCACGAAAGCCTGCTTTGATTTTTGCCTTATTCAATTGTAGCAGTAGAGTATTACTTACTTATTTATGGCAAAGGGTACATCACGATCCACCCATCTCCAATAACTTTATACCCTCATCCCCCAAGTCTTAAACTCACAGGAACCCAAGTAAATACAGGTAGCAACTAGTACCAACAATGGCAACAATCAGTCAGAGGTATACTTTCTATTAATACTAACTTCAAGTAAAGGTATCAAGCTTAAGCCTAATTATTATGTTACAGTTTTCATCGGTATGGCTATGCCTTGATTCAACTTGCTTCCTATTCCTGTCGAGACAAACAAGTTTAATATTAAAAACTAAAGGAAGTAGAACGCTGAATATTCAGTTAGCGTCACGTTAGAAGTTACTATTGGGGGTCGGTACATAAAATCAACTTACGTGACCGAGAGGAGGTAATTTTTCTGCACATAGCACGCTACACGCTATCAACAAAATTCTTTGTGTTGGTAGCACAACAATGCTATAGAAAAGAAATTGAACATTATATTGAATTCTACGCTTTCTATTTATTTGGTGTAGTGAATACTATTGTGCTGAAATTGGCAGACTTGGAATAATCTAGAAATTGATACTGTTTTACTGGAATTTCTCTAATTATCCGGATCTGAAGTAAGAAGGAACAAATCACTTCTCAAATATTTTGGGAACGAACGGAAGGAATTAACATCAAATACTATTAACTGAGTAAGTAAACAAAACCAAGTAAATGACTAACTTATTAGTCATTGACTCTTACGATACACAAATTAGTGTATTGAATCATTCCATGAACCCTATTTGCGTCGAGTAACTTGATGGAATTTTAATGCGTTCTTTGTAGAAACATAAAAATGATCTTGACTTGACGCTATTGTGTTTCTACTCTCCTGCAACAACCACATTACATTTTAACCCTTCCTTACAGATACGTTGAACAAGATTCTAGAATATCTAAAATGAAGACCGTCATCCTTTTCCTCTCGGTTTGCGGAGTATTCACATTATCAGCCGCAGTGGACATCTACCAAGCCAAGTGCACAATCACGGAAGGTGCTGGATACAAAGTAGACTCTTGTGATGCCCGACAATTCCTCTCCTGCCAGGCTGGACGATGCATGTGCAACGACATCGGGAACCAATTGTACGATTATCATCTCGTCTCGGAAAAGAGCAACTCCCGAAACAAACGCGGTCTAAAAAAGAAGATTGCGGCGGGTGTGGCAGGTGGTGCAGTTGGCTATGTGGTGGCAAAAGGCGTCTCCAACAGTGCTTCGGGATCCTCATGCTTCGGGATCCTCTTCCAGACAAAGTAGTAAATTTACCAAGGTGTACTCATGTTATGGACGAGTAGGAAGCATGTGTCAATTGGACTACAATAACGTCAATATCGTCACTTTGTCCACCACCTCGACAACCTCGTCCACCACAACAACAGAAGTACCAAACACCACAATTGCATCCGAACAGTCCAACACCACCTCCAATTCCAGTACCACTAGCACTACCACGACCCAAGCTCCCGTCGTTGTTGTGGATGTCACAAAACTTCCAAAATGCATTCGACACGCGACATGTACCCCGCAAAACAAGGTCGCCACCGGAAGTCATATCGTCAAAACCAATGATGATCCCAGAATCGGAATATGCGCTTGTGAACCGGGTTACAAAGTTACAACTACTGATCGCTGCGAGAAATCTGGAGCCATGCAAATTATTTCAAGTCTTCCAGCCAGCATTGCAATCTTTTACGCACTTGTGATAACCAAACTTTTTTAAAGTTTTAAAAGACACAAAAACGAGCACAATCATTTTTATAGAGACTGATTGCCTTCTTATTTAAAACTGTATTCTATTCATTATCATGAGCTCAATATTATTGAATTGAAATGAAACATTTGTATTGGATGAGTGAGTGCGTTTTGTAGAAACTGCATTGTAGAAATGCAGTGGGTTTTTAACCACCAGTAATAGTTTTGAAACACCAAAAGAACTCTCTAATTTACGATAAGTAAATTCTAAATAAATAAATATACTCCTCAAAAATTTTATGGAATTCGCTATCCATGAACATTTTATTTGACTAAACGGATTGCACTGAACAGTTCAATCTGAAATAGCAGAACCATTTTCATAAGGCACCTAACCTATGACTTTTGATATTGGTATAATCTTAACCAAGTTTGAGTCTGGAATTCGTTACTACATTTTTGTTGATATTCAAAGGATATGTGCCTCGTCTAAAAATCACGATTTACTGGCAAAATGTCATAATGGCGTGTCTAAAAAAAGATTACAAAAATAAGACAATCAAGCAAGTCAGCTCAAAGGGCAGCAATGTGTTGTAGACAGGAAGGACAAAGGCAATTTGTTAATTATTTTCATAAAGGCAGGCAAAGCCGTTGAAAATGAATAAAGATGTTCATCAGCTTAATTAAATGATTTGCTAAATAATATAGATTTCCGAGTTAACTCTTTAGAAATACAGATCTGTATTTTACACAGTTTTTAATTTTGATTCTATTTTGTTCACAAATTGTAGCTTTACATGTGTACAAGACAATGTTTCACTTTAATTTCAAGTTCCAGTTCCCCATTAATTTTGATATGTTCTGCTTCTAGTTCTTGTGCTAGTATATGTCGGTTCCTCAGGACGATAAAGCAGGATGGGAAGAACAATAGCTGCGATCAAAAGAGCGATGCACAATATGACTCCGATAACTATGGCTGGGATAATCCATTTTGGCCGTTCTTGACCCTTGAAGGTTCTGGCCATTTCTTGTTTTGCAAATCCTTGATTATTTGCAAATCCTTGATTATTCGCAAATCTTTGATTATTTGCAAATCCTCCTCCTCCAAATCCTCCTCCTCCAAATCCTCCTCCTCCAATGGGACCTTGATACACAAAATAGACATATTACACAAGCTTTAGCAATAGTTATTGGGCTGACAAAATGGTTATTTCTGAATTACTGAATGTCGATGACGTTGTAATGTTCCCAAAATTGCTGGTGGAAGGATACCCATAAAAACCTTGAGTTGGGGGTGGTGGTGGTGGTGGAGTTGGGGGGACCGGCACTTCCACTGTACTCATTTGTTCCTTAGGATAGGACATTTTGTCAGCTTATGGATGGGGATTACGGTTTCAATGAGTCAATAAAACGCCGAGAATCTCATGTGGGGACGTAATCATTACATTTTAAATAACTTGTGTGAGATCGAGCGAGATGTTTCATAAAGACATGATTATCACGATTTACTGGCAGATAATGGTGTCTCTTAGCAAGTTGTCAAAGGAATATTGCCTAAAAGTTTTCTGAATAGATTGTGGGAGGTAAAACTAATTGGAAGGAAGTACATATTTTTGAAGAGCTACTTATTGCATACGCTCGTTTCTTGTCTCTAAATTATTGTGAATATTAAACCACTCAGTAAATTAATTAAGCTTAAAATGGCTGATGTTCAACCTCAACCCCGTGGTCCCACGCCCACGCCGTCCATCCGTTCGCGAATCCTGAAGGGTGTTGCAGTGGCGGCCACTCCATTGGTTTCTTGGGGAGTTGCCCGTGTCGTGATATGGATTATGACGAATCCCCACATATTCCTTTTTACCTGGATGCTTGGACTCGGACTTGCGACCTTTGCGGAATACATCACAGGACAAGGGATCAATCAACTCGTCCTCCCAGGACAGCAATCAGCAACACCCCCTGAAAATTTACATACTCGACCCTCTACTCGGCCATCAATGGTTACACCCGCCAGGAGTGGACCCAGTGCTCAACAAAATGAAGAGCTTCCTCCACCTTCCCAAGGATTAACTGCTGTCAGAGTGTCCGAGGCCATTGCCACCGCTCCCAGCGTCCTTTCTGGAAACATTTCATCATTAATTCGACGTCAAAAGTCGTCAACGCCTAGGACCGAACGGCCATTGATCGGATTAACTCCATCATTTTTGGACAAAAATCGGAACAAACGCCCAGAAGAAGAATGGGGAGCTTTCGATTGAAATTTTTACCGGTTGTCTGAACCACTTTTCGAGGTGATTTATTTGGTTAATCTCGCATTTTGTTTACACATGCATGAAGCATTACAAGCTATCTGGTTCCCTTTTAGGTAAACGACTATAAAATGTGTACTATGGTGCGTGGAAGAAAAGGGACTCCAGACAAGTTAAACCATCGTCAGGCGAAGTTCTAAACTTAAATTCCCAGAGCATGTAATAGCGAAGTTATTAAAAAAACTTTGTCCATCCGTCCTTTAAATGTCAAATTTTCTGAAAGTTTAATAAATAATGCTATTTACAAATGAATTATAGCATCCACCATAGTTTTGCATAGACATGTCTCTTCCGTAGGCTTTGCATAGGTAATTTTTCACGGGTTTCCTTCTCGACCAAAGAGGATTAGTCACTGGTCCGTATGAAAAAACATATTCATGAGCTCGTTCCATTGGATTTAATCCATAATTCTTTGCTCTCAGTTTCGTACCAGTGGATTTCAGAAGACGCCTTCGAACAGTAAGTAACAGCTTTGGACTCAAGAATCTTGGGCCAAGATCCAATCAATATGGTCACGGCATGTCGTCCTCCTTGCCGGCGGAAGGGATGTGATTGCTTGAATTGTGAAAACAAACGGGAATTTTTTGGACGCCTTTGCCGAAATACGTTCAACATTTTAATCATTCTCGGAATCAGTGTGGGATTCATATCCATTTTGACGGAAAACTATAAAACTGCAGCAAAGGTATTCCAAATAACCAAGTTTTTGTCCGTCTACTGTTCTGGACTCCTTCTGGTGGAACTCGTGATGTTGCCACTGACCCTGATCAACTACTTACTGGTTACCGACTCAACCCCGGTGCCTCTCAGGACGAGAATATCTGTCCTTCCAGAATTGAATCGAGGGTCACAACAGGATCCACTTCAGCGGTACGACAGCACTCGAAGACGAAATGCATATGGAGTTATCGAAGACCTGGACGGACTTTAAGGCACATATACAGTTGGTAGGACTGAATTTAAACTCACAGAACACTAAATACTTACGAAACTAATTAATCTAAATTCAGTTTACATATGGCTCACAGAAACCGGATTTACCAGGCTGAAAGATGACTTGCTTTCAAAATTAGACTCTGCGCAGCATTACAATAATACATAATTAGTTTCACATTCCGTCCGAGCTTGTACATATTTATTTGCATGAAAGTAACTTGAGAATAAAATTTGATCTAGTAAATACTGTAATAATATCGATTCGACTAATGTGTAAGGACTGTACTCCAATATGAAGAGAATAAAATTAGGTCGTAGAATCCACACCCTCATTTGAATTCGACACGGTGTCATCAGACTTCATATTATTATTTTCACTAGAATCCTTGCTTTGTTCATTCCACATATTTGCGTATATTCCATTCGCAGAGAGCAAATCGTCGTGCCTGAAAGGAAATAGAAGATTGTTAAATGTCGCTTAAATTTTTGTTGTATATATAAAATAAATACTAAAGTCTTACGTTCCTCCTTCAGCAATACTTCCATCCTTAATTACTAGGATTTGATTGCAATTAATGATGGTAGATAACCTATGGGCAACAATTACTGAGGTCCTATTCGCACACAATAGTTGAATAGATGACTGAATTTGACGCTCTGTTTGGGTATCCAATGCACTAAAAAATTATGAATATTATTAATCAGCACTTTATCAATTAAAACTAAATTGCAAACCTTGTGGCCTCGTCAAGCAATATAACGGAAGGACTTTTTAAAATCGTACGAGCCTGCGAATATTAAAAATAAAGAAGTTTATATTAAAGGTATTATTTGAATAATATTAAATTGTTTTTAAAAAAACTTGCAATGGCCACTCTTTGTTTTTCTCCTCCACTTAGTTTCAAACCTCGTTCTCCAACCTTTCAGAAATCAGTTCAACATATTACTAGTGCCTTCCATGTAATTCGTAATATTTTTAATGCCTTATATACCACAGTCGTAATTTC